>NDXB01001098.1:105605-118287 GCA_002631895.1 Agapornis roseicollis | reverse complement strand
AAAAAAAAAATTAAAAACTGAATTTATTTTTTTTTTTATTTTTTTTTTTTTTTTTTTTTTAAGGAAAATTTAACAAGCCACAACAGAAATGAACTCTTTCAGAACTACCTTGAGGAAATAACGTTTTGAAGGTAGTGAACAGCTTACCAAAGCCACCAGTTTATTTTCATCTCCCCAAGACCTTGAGCAAAGGCTGGATGTATTTACAGAAGAGATATGCATGAGATCAGCTGCAAACTACTGCTCCCCCATCACCGAGGGTGACTGGACAGAACAGCTGTGATAGGGACCACCCCATCAGGCCATCACTGTGGCTTTGTCAGGCTGTAACATCAATGGGCCTACAAGCAGGTGAAGTGCTCATCACCAGCGCATAATTACCACACCTCTGATCTTAATTTCAAGTATTTCCCCATGAAACGTTGTCTGCTTACATTTCCAGTCTTAAAAAATTCATATCAGAAAATGGCATAATGTCATATTTATATTATTTGGATATTCTGAGTTTACTGCTCACTCCACTTGGGGGGGGAAGGGCAGGTTAGAAACCATGTAATATACGACATAAAATACATGTTTGTGCACAGTGTATAATTTAATGCATGAGATACACGAGTTCTTCCAGCAGAGAGTGTTTTAAACAACAGCATTTTAGCCTCCAAAGCACAGCAGCAGGGGAAACATTTTCCATGCTCAGTTTCTCTGCTATTGGAACATTTGTTTTTTATTCTGAATATTTCAGCACATCTATTTACCTGGCACTATATTTAGTACCACAGTACCAAGATGGCATATATAAAGATTCAATTGCAATTCCCATCTGATGTCCCTTCCCTCTCCTTTTTACCCCCTTTTTTATGTCCGCACTCTGAATTCAGCACAAAGTTGGTGTGTTTAATTTAAAAAGAAGTAAAACGCGCCAGGAGACGCCTCAGACCACTGCAAATCACCTACTTTATAGAGGCAGTAAAATTGTGTATCGGATTAAAAATGATGCTGATCTGAAATTTATGATAACTTTTAATGGCATTATAATTTTTTTTCCCTGTGCGCTCCATCACAGAATCGTTTGGATGCACAGTGCAGCAAGATGAAATTTGTAAGGGAAGAACATTACATAGGCAAGCACCGATGGGAGAAAAAAAAGGCAGCAGAATAATGCAAGAGCCCCTTTTGGGTGTGAGAAGGATGCTGCCACCGAATGCTCTGCATGGCCCGTGGGGCTGGACTGATCGGTCCCTGCGGCACAAAGGCATGGATATGCTCAGTGCCATGGAGTGAAATACAACCCCCAGCAGAAGGCGGTTATTTAGGAGAGCACTGGGACTGAATCATGCTGGGTGTCTCTTGCAAAGATCTAGTTTCTGGCATGATTCAAGGTTCCTTTTCCCTCTGCTAGGCAAAGACTGCAGCAGGTGCATCAGTCCTTTGGTTGTGTACCTACCCTGAGACTATAGCGATCATCTGCCACCAGCACAGCTCTGCAACTTCTTGATCTGCTTAGAGGAGGTCTATGAGGACAACTCCAGACAGCACTCAGCACTGAAATGGCTTTGATGGAGAGAGATGCCAGCTGGGTCTGTGGAAAAATACCCACCAAAGGTGCTCCATGTAAAGCCATTTCACATTTTTAAGGCATGGCTTGATCCTGTGGTGGTGGTAACATGGATCCAATCCCAGGGTATTAGGAACCAAGGGTATTTATGAGTGTGCAGAGCCAGGAGGGCAGCAGTCTACCTTGCACATGAGTCAGATGCATACCAGAGAGACCAATGCTGCCTTCCACCCACTGTATATTGACAGAAAAGGGACTCACCAGAGATACAAGCACCAAAGCCAACAGCTGTCAGCAACCCAGCTGGCATCCAGGAGGGAAATGTCAAAGCATCATGTTGTTACCCAGGTACCACTTACTTTCTGCCCAGCCAAGGAATAAAAGCACCAGAGTCATGTAACTGAAGACTTTGTCATGATAATACACACGAGAAGCCACAAGCATTCTTGAAATCTGCCTTTCCCTGACTTTGCAAAGCAATAGACGTTCTCCAACAGAAACAAAAACAGCAGTACTTTAGTCACTCTGAAATTGCTATAAATTGTTAAGTGTATGCATGCATGTAAACAGTGAGCTTATTAACAGCCACAGAGCACTAAATCCCACTATTTCAAGTTATAATCATGTCTGTGCAAAAGCAAATCCACAACAAGTCAATAGCTTGGTGTTGCTCGAGAGAAGTATCTCTGCATTCAAGGAACCAAAGTGGTGGCACTGCAATTTCTTAAAGGAGGTGCTGGGGAAACCAGCAAAATTCTGTGATAGCACTCTGGTTTTGCTATTACTGCCTTCAAAAGTGGGTAGTGAAACTTCCATTCTCCCCCTCTTCTTCATTTATTTCCTTTCCTTCTCCAAACTCTGTGAGACTACTCCACAATAAAATACTAACAGCTGTGATTGTTTTGCTGTAGTATGGGAAGTCAAAACCCTTTCGAACTGTAATTTGCAGCGAACCTGCCTTTAAATCTGTGTGTTCCATCATTCCACAGCAACACATATAATTTCAAACAAGTGAACAAGCCCAAAAATAATGGCCTGATTCTCTGTTTTACACCTTCACTTCATAAACTTCCGTGTTTAGTGATCCCACAGCACAGAGATACCTGCCCCTGCTCCTCATAATTTTGCTTTAACTCCTTGTGATATGTTCACAGATCTGTTTGCATGCTCCAATCTACAACTGTAAAATATTTTGTTTGTGCCCCTTTTGCACTGCAAGTTTTCCATAGCATAAAAGTATCTTGCATTAATGCATCCAAACTGCGCCTCTTGGTTAAACCTTCAAGTGCTGCCACATCAGAAAGGAAAAGCCCCAGGTCCCTGTTTCCCTCCTAGGTGTTGCCACAGTGCTCCCTAGCATCTCAACGTGGCAGCTAGCCTTCACCCAGCTACAGGAAGATCAAAGGGTGGTTAAGTAGCAGCCCAGGCTTTATCCAATTGCTCTTATCAATCTTCATAACAAAGGGGAAACAACTCAACCATCTCTTGTGGGAAATAAATTGAGCACACTTCTGTACTTGCCTATGTTCTCATTCCTTCAAGAATTAGCCCTATTGATGAGGCCCAGGTGAAGAGCTCCAGAAGCAATTAAAGCGAGTGCTATACCTCAAGGTGTACCCTGATAATATTTCTGTTCTTTTCACTATGCCCCTATCTCACACTAGCATCCACATGGGTTGCATTAGAGATGATACTTCATAAAGAAAAGCTGCACTTCACACTGAGAAAGCCTTGATCCAAATGCACTTCAATTAGCAGAGTGCAGGTCCCAGGGACTCCTAGACAAGTTGCAGCTCTACATGTTAAGACAGAGAGATGCCTCAGAGTCAGGGAAAAGGAGCCAGGATGGAGTTTGCTTTCTTTTTACATCCTCCGCTCCCTATTTTGGCCACTTCATGGTTGTCTTGCCAAGACCACTGAGCCAAAGCACTGCTTAGACATCCTCTGGAAGCCCCAGGTAATGTATTCCCAGGCCCATCAGATCTGTCAGAGCAGACACTATATCTTCAATCAACAAGATTCTGAGGCTTAACCTCATTTAAACGTTTTCTCAACAAAGGTCAAAATTTATCTGACTGCTGAGACCCCCTGCCCCATCCACTCTCACATCTGGAAAGGAAAGGTTTTGCTGTTAATTAATTCATTCAGATGAAACCAGCAAAAGTGTCAGTGTAACAAATTAGGCACTCATTGATTATTGCTTAAAGAAAAGAGTTAATGGTTCTGTTCTGGAAAAGGGGGTTAAGCAGGTCTTTAAAGCGATACACACATGCAGTACTTCGCTGCTCATGTGGGCGCTGAGTCTGGCACTTTAATTGTAAAAATGCGTTTAGAAATTCCCTATTTCTCTTCTTCCTTTTTCTGTCAGGATAGCTTCCAAACCGCTTGTGCAGCTTTCCACTGCATAATGTGTTGTGTGGACACAGCCCTACTCTTCTCTGTTAGTACTACTGCTGCCTGGGCAGCTCGAAGGGAGCACTGATGCTTTGTAAGTGAAGCCATGCAGAAGCAGTCTGCTCCCTGCCATCTCAGTGGGAAAAGGGCCACTTACAAGCATCATACATGGGAAGCATAAAGAGACAGGGGAGCTGCATTTCACAGAGCAGCCAGCAGCTAAGTCTTGAAGGAAACAGGTTTAACTCACTACTGCAGCTAGGACCTGGCCCAAGGGTCCTACTGAAGATTACCAAAGACGAACAGAAGCAATTTGTGGCCAAGCATTACAGAGCTAAAGGCTCTGCTTTAGTTAATGAAATTACAGCAGAAGATGCCATCTACCAACAACACAGAAATACTCAAATTAATATCATGCCACCAACGGCTGAAATTCATACGTCATCCCCAAACTGGATGAACAGTGTCCCTTTCTCCCTTCTCTTCCAGGCACTATCTGTACACTTTGCTCACGTACAGAACAAAGCCAGACAGGAACATGCAGCAGCAGAGTGAAACAATAAAAACAGATGGTACAGGGTACTGCAGCAACGACTGGGGCAGGATTCAAAGGGTAATTTTAGCAGCATGTACTGAAGAACAATTCAAGACAACAGCAGTGGCATCCAAGGACTCTGTTTTTAAATCCACGGTGTGGTCACTGTGAGGACCTGATTGAAATTGTGCTTATTTTAATCAAAAATCTGGATTGTGGATTAAACTTCAGAAAGAAATCACATAGCAGTATTTAACTAATCAAGGCTTTAAGTGACCTAAATGAAAATACTTTATAATGGTAACTCCTCAGCTGGCTTAAGTCAGTTTGTACTGATGATGCATGTTATATTTCTTATAATTGAAATAATCACAGTTAGTTCCCAAACTAGAAAAGCCACTTTGTCCCAGTAAAACACACTTAGGACAACTCTGAAAATAAAGAGTATGTTTAACAGCATAAGGCACAACAGTCAGCCAATGGACATAGCCTGCTTGTAGCCCGCAAGTAACTATGGCCATACTAAAGAGTTGTAATCCCAAAACAGATGTGTCCTGAGCCCAGCACACAATATGGCAAGCCATGCTGTATCTTCTGAAAATACATTCACATCCAAAAGACACTCCCCATGTTGTCAAGAGACTCATTTTCATCAGCTTCTCACTGTTTTGCATATAACCATGTGTCTGTGGGAACAGGAAATTTTGCCTTTACCCACAGAACAAGGGTTAAGCCTTCACAGAAAGAAAGTTAGCACAGACATGTGGCCCATCACCACCTTCAGAGAGAGGGGACCCATGCTAGTTGCTGCTGACAGTCACAAACAGCTCAGGCATCCCAAGTCCCCTCCTGCCCACCCAATTTCTTTTGCACTACACTAACACTGTAACTATTGTAATTACAAATATTAATTTGTAATATTACATATCACACCACCTCACTGTCCCACTACATGTAGTACATACACTAGGTCACAAAATGCATCTCAATTCCCTGTCTCAAACAGTTATCTCTTGACACCACTTATTTTTACCTGGCTTTTAATAACCTGATTACATTCGCTTTCTTTGACAGCAATAGGAGACAACAATTTCTCCTATCAATTCCAGACTCTTCTGAAAAAAAGCATGGCTACAGCCTAGTTTAACTACATCAGGCATGTCCTAGGGTAACAAGGATATGATGAAACACATGCTTTACAAGTGGGTTTTAGAAAAGAAAGACTACATTCAATGGCAGAAAAAATTGATTTACCCACAGAAAATATTACAAGCAAAAATCAGAGGTTAGAAGTAGAGTTGAAATGCAAACCATTACCTTCATTATCCAAAACAGGCTGTTTATTTGCAGCTCAAAACTGTAGAAATGACTTGGCTTAATTGTAATTAAAACCTTTTGGTATCTTTAGAGCAGCAGAAGTGTTCCATGCAAAGGTAGCAGGGCCATGAGGAAGAGAAGATGCTACGACTTAGAACAAGGACATCTTGGGCTGCAAGAAGAACAAAACAAAACCCTGACGAATATATTAGGCTGAGAACAATTTGAACTGTGGTAAGAAAAGAGGGATTGTAATTGAATTTGTAAAAGGCCATACAGCAAAACTAGAGCTAAACTGTTTGCAACATGCATTAGCTGAAAAAGGCATTTCAAGTGAGAAAGGAGAGTGTTGGGGAAGGAGCAAAAGCTGTCTGAGCTTAGTGCCTGCTTTTGCCTCAGAGTTGGCATCAAGCAGCTCCCTTCAACTACCTGGGACTGTGCTCCTTACCTGTAAGCAAGGGTAAAGCTTGTCACTACTCCCAGGCTCTACAGACATCCATATAAGTGGCAATTATCCCCCTGAAGTGCCTGTGTCCCCTGGAACACACCTGTGGGTATTGCTAAAGGTAAAAGACAATAATTTAGGAGATCTTGTTGAGTTATTTGTGCCTCTGCAACCCCCAGCCCCTCCACCAAGTTAGCAACGGGAGCAGTTCTTGCAAATCCTAATGGCTATCTTCCCATTTCTGAAATAAACTCTTCAAGCAAATGTATTGCTGAAAGAATTGCTGAAGGCAACCTCTGTGAGAGAAGAAAACCCTCATGGAAGGGTCAGGAGTCTAAAAAGACAGGCACATATCACCAAACAAGACGAACTGAGCTCTACCATGTTGCAGAAACCTGTCTTTAACACCAGAAATTCAGCAGCTACGGCTCAGAAGAAGAGAACATCCCATCTAAACCTTCACACATCTCCATAACACCGCGTAGCCTGGTGATGCACATCTGGAATGCTCCTGAGTGACTTGTGATCAGGACAGATTTCTGGCACAGTAACCAGTGCTTAACCCCGTGGTAGCTCCCATGGCAACAAGCTGCCACCTGCAACCTTGCTGAAAGGGTTTTTACCTATGCAACAAAAGAGGAGAAAGCCAGCAAGAAATGGGTGTGCTGGAGACAGATTCCAGAGCTGGGTGTTCCCTTTGTGCACCATAGTCAAGCCTCAGATCCATGCAGATATCTAGGCTGCGCCATAGTATTTCCTCATCTGCATGGGGGCAAACCCAGCTGAATCTCTCAAGAGCCTAGAAATTGTGTGAAGGAGACATGGATGTCCCTCAACAAACTCCTTGTTTAAAAAGGCAGAGGAAAATGAATGAGCACCAGAATTGAGCAATAGTCAGAGCAGGCCAGCATGCACTTAGGCTGAGATGCATCACACTTTGAGTTTGAAAAGTCTGTGTCTTACCTGTTTTAGGCATTGTGTTCGTCCGGTATTAAAGGTGAGAGACAACCCTCCCTGGTGAGCAACTGTACCCAACGAGGCACATACAGGAGGAGGTGCATAATGTGGCTCACACTAATGTAATGAATTCTGAAGAAGTCACCTTCAAGACTCTTCACCTTGTCCTTCAGTATCTGGTCCCTCTAACCTGGTCTGGATGATACAAGGCATTCAGCAAAAGCATAAGTATGCCACTTGCATCTGCACATTAAACCAAGAATAGAGCTTCAGCTGGGGCTGTATCCAATTCTTTGGCACATCAAGGATGGGAAAGGATGCACGGATGGCTTGTTCACTAACCCACACTCTCCCTGCCAGAGAGCTCTGCCAGAAGTTATCAAGAAAGCTGCAAAATGAAAGCATGATACGCTGTGGTAATTATGTGTGCTTGGATATTTGGGGTTTTTAACAAGTGTTCTGCTTTTCAGTAAATATTCTTAAGCATCTCTGTTGTCCCATTGCAGCACAGTTAGGTGTAAAAACTATCAGTTTATCCTTATTAACTCTCTCAGTGCCACAGATGGCCATCCAGCTGCAAGGGCCTGAAAATAGCTATGAGGTTTGGAGGGACCAAGCAGGCCATCTGGCAGGGTTGTAAGAGAAAGTTTAGTGGCACCAGCAGGTAATCTGTGTTGTTTCAAGGATGGCAATTCTAACATCACTCACTGAATGCTCAAAGGAGGTTTTTCCCATCTGAAACAAAGAAAAAAGTTTCTTCAGATCCCTCCAAAAGAGACATCCTTCGGATGTGCCACCCACTCCTGACCTGCATTTGTTGTTGTCCCCTACACCAGTTATACAGGTAACACTACACTTGCAAGCAGCTTTGAAGTCTCCCTTCCCCACTTATTAATTGTCATCCCTTTGAATAAACACACAACCTCCTTGACTGGAGATGTGTAAATATTTACAGGGCGTGCCCAAGGAGGGTCAGAAACCAATACATCACCTGAAGGAAGAATGCTCAGCTACCCAAAAGACCTGATCCCACATTTGCCCTGAGCAATTACAGTTAAGTAACTGCACTATGAGCACATATTTAAGTACTTATGCAAGGAAAAGGGGCTGATGACCTCGATTATATTTGCATTGTGTTTCCTGTTGTTAGCACTTCCTTGGTGAAATTACTGCAATACATCTTGGACTCCAATTTCATCTGCCAGCTCCATGAGACTGCAGCCAGCCTTTGGAGACGTCCAAAAATGCTTGGAAGTTGAGCTGTATTTCTTCCTGTACAGCTCTTCTGTCCTGCCTCAGCAGCTGCTCATGTCTCCATACTGCCTTATCAAGGACATCAGCAGAAGCAAATTTGTCCCAAAGCTCCTCTGAAACTCAGGCATAATCCTCAGCAGATGGACAAACCCAGCTTCAACTGGCTGGCTTATTCTGTTCTGTCAATGCCTACACTGAAATCACATGTTTACAAAATAACATAATTACTGTTATTTAACAAAATAAAAAAAAATAAAAAGAGCCTTGTAACTTCCAAGGGAAGAAGGAAAAAAAGGCAAGAACTTCTTTTGCAGGCAAAGTTACAAAAATGTCAGAGCTGTAGCTTGGGGGAGGTGACACTTTGTATTTGCAGACAATTATAAACCTAGTTATTTGTATATGCTTTTCCACCTGAAGACTCCATGCAAGTACACACCCAAAAAAATACCATATGGGTGAAGGACCAAGAAGTTATTAAATGCCATAATTTGGCTGCTTGTTTTCTCATGCCTAAACCTAGAGAGAAGGACCCCAGTTATGTACTATTTCCATGCTGGTTTGCCTGCTTCATTCAGCACACAGGACTCCTAGGCTGGGAATGGCAAGGTGGTTTGCAGGTGGTGTGCTCAGCCTCTTTGTAGCTCATTTCCAGTGCAGAAGTTCCTCCTCTTCTGCCTGGAGAACATTCTTCATGGTTTTGACTTGTCTTTATGGAGCTGTGCTTCAGTGCACAGCAGACAGAGTACGGGATTCCATGAGCCCTTCCAAAAGCCCTTTGTGTGAGTCTGCTCCTTGACACCAAGCTGAGATTTGACTTGTTTTAATTTGAACAAAAAGATAAGAAAATTCAAATGTTATGGTTGGTTGGGGCACCCACTTGGACACTGCTGCATCCTGCATACAAAGATCAGGGTGACTCAAACAAAAGAAGCCAGGACAGGCTGCTGTGGAATAAACTTCCTTAAGTCCTGAAACATAGAGGTCTATATCTTTTGTAATGCTTTTTTCTGGGTAACATAACTGGAGAACTTGGTTGCAGCAATATCTTGGGGCGATCAATTCCCTAAGCTATGTATGAATTGCTCACAAAAGTGTCTTTTTATCATTTTCAGTTCTGTTGCCTTTCAAGTTTATTCAGTGTCCATTTGAATAAGGCACTGTTGTAATTGTCTAAAAAATAAATTTGATTGCCTGCTTGACCTTCTTTATACCATTTATTACAGTCATTTCATTTTTTATTCATTCTCTCCTTGGAAGAAACAGACAATATTGTCACTTTAGCCACACTTGGAAGTATTTGTATTGCGTATCTCTAATCCTTTGTTATTTCTGTTTCATTTTGGATGTGGCACAATCAGAACTTAACACTGGCTTCAGAGTGAGAATGCAAGCTCAGCAATGGCAATGTCAGCTTCACCCCTATTTATGTTTTTTCTAAAAAGAGAAAAAGCAAATAAATAAAAATATGTACAAACCCCAAAACCAAACAAGTTATAGATTCTTGTTTCTTTTTGGTAGAAGATGAATAGAGACTTGAGCAGAGAACGTTGCAGTGATCCTTACCTGCACATCTGATCACATTTCACAAGGTCCCACATAAGACCTGGAAAAGGTACAGAGAAGGGTAACACTGTCTTGGAAATGTTTTAGAAGGTTTCTGTGCAAACAAACGATTACACATATGATCTGCAAAACTGGTTAGTAATCTGCTGAATCAGACAACTCAGTCAGAAGAGAATGAATAGATCCATGAGGCTTCTCTAGTGCCAGAGCTTAGCACTGAAGCTGGGAATCAGCAGGCTCACACAGCTACATGACACCAGCTTTCCTGCCCTCCAATGGCATTATCTTGTTCTTGCAGACCCCAACAGCATTTCACCAGAGTAGTATCCAGTTCCACTGTTCTGTTTGGTCTTCTGAAAGTCAGTGATGCCCAGAGCTGATCACCGTATTTAACCATGGGATACCTGCAAAGTCAAATACTGACAAAGAACAGTCCTGTTCTAGCATCTTATTTTCTACAAACACTGAGTATCAATCACTTCTTCCAACCTTGAAGGCCACTTCTAACCAACAGTGGAACTTTATCAGTCCATCCATCACCAAAGGATATCTTAGCCACCTGTCTGACTACTGGTTTGATATACTTAAAGGCTTCCACTTGAAAAGGCCTCATTTTTCTTCATGCTAACTGGTTTCTCTTGTATTTGTCCTGCTTTTGGACACTATCATGACCTACCTGCTGGTACTAAGTTCAGTTTTGCTAGGTAGCCATTCTCAGCAGCACCCTGTGAGTAGTTTAAAACTCAGTATAACTGTGCCATCCCACCATACAACTGTATGTATCGTAGTAAACCTGCTGCTCAGTCCTGGCTGTGTTCATCCCAGATGCACCCACAAGAATGTGCTACTCTTTGTATTATAAATGTTCTGCTGAACAACTACTGTGTTACCGTTGCTGTGGTTTACTGAGTCACCCACAAGCTATTTCCAAAGCTGGCCCTGTTCTCTTGTTTTGCTGTTTTCCATACAGGCACAGTATTTCTTCCTGGTCATGGATGCACTGGTAATGAATAGTATGAAATAGCAATGGGTTCCTGCAGCAGGTGTATGGGATGGGTTACAGTCCAGAATCTGCAAAAGTGCTTCCCCAGCTATTCAAAGGGGTCGCTGTTTAATGACAGGCACAAAGCCCTTCCTCGACTTTGGATAAATTCTCCCTGCAGCACTAGGAGCTTTTGCCAGCCTGAGAAATGAGAGTCTGGCACTCAAAAGAAGTAATCTTTTAAAGCATAAATGGCCAAGCTGATTTACTTCCAAACACACAACAATAAAAAGCACATTGCTGTTGGGTAGGACCTCATTTGCCAAGTTTCAACAGAGCAAAATTTTACAGCAAAGTTATAACCACTTTAAATGCCATTGTTGGTTTATAATGGAAAAGCTGGCAATCTGTTAGCTAAGACTGCTCTTCCAAGGGATGCTTTACCATCATGCGTACTCCACGTACGTGACAAGTTGAAGATCCACGTGATAAATTTTCAATTGATGTGATAAACCACATTAAAGAATCTTTAGCCACTTCTCCCATGATTTTCCCAGATCAAGGATATTTCCAGAATTTTCTTCAATAATTCTGTCCACTCAACCAACCACTCAATTTCACTTCAAAAGCAGTTTGCCAAAAACACTTCCATTGCCTCACAAGACTGTGAAATTCCTTTCCCAAATGAACCACACAGAGAAGCAACCACAGTCCTAAGAGCCTTGAGGAATTATCTCTGAAAAATAACAAAAAGAGAAAAAGAATACTTAGAGTCTGGACAAGAGACCATACCCCAGAGAAACCAAACTTGAATGTTGTATTGATGAATGGGTGCATGCATCAATATTCATTCATCCTGATATTAGCAATAACAGAGAGACATTTAGAAGTGTGCTACTACTGGCTCCTCCTTGGAGGTGCTGGAGACGCAGACTAACTGAATCACATTAGCAGAGGAGAGCGCATATTTAGGTGTCTGTGTTAAACGACCCTTCTGGAAAGGGTTACATTTAGCCACTATTTTCCTGAAATTCTCTTTTGGGGATTTCATCTGGGGACCACAGAATAAAGCCAACCACAAACAACCTCTTCAGCAAATCTTGTCCAGGACAACCAAGGCTGTGGGACGCAGGAAAAAGAAGTCCAATTATATTTGTATGAACTAGCTTCAGCCCCCTCTTTCACTGCTCCTTTGCTGTGTTTTACATGTTCCTCTAGCAAGCTAAGCCGTACACCAGCTTTGTAACAAGGAGCAAGCCCAGTTGCCTGAGCAGTTTGGATGGAGTCTCCCGTACCTCTCAAGCATGAACAGAGTGAGGCAGGGCTCAAAGTGTGGCCCCAAAGCATGAGGAAGCTGATGAAGAGCCATCAGCCTGTTTCTTCTCCCCAGAGCCTGAGCCTGGCTAGGTTGCAGCATAGCAGCATGCGCATGTTTCAAAGACACTGCTGGGATGCAGGCTCCTGCAGCCTCACACTGGAAGTTCATGGGGAAGCCAAGAAAGCTGTTGCAATCCTCATGCTTAGTTTGCATTCATTTCCTTCCCAAACTCTCATTACCCAAAAGAGAGAGAGAGTGAGTGCATTCAAGTGGAAATGGTTGGAGTGCACTTAGAGGAATTTAGCCAAAAGGAAAAGGATAGATGATGGTGGCTTTTTTCTTTTTTTATTTCTCTCAAAAAA
>NDXB01001098.1:101598-105491 GCA_002631895.1 Agapornis roseicollis | reverse complement strand
AAGGGGTGCTTTTTTTTTTTTTTATTTCCCCAAAAAAAAAAAAAAAAAAGGAAAAAAAAAAAAAAACCTCCAGAACTTAAAACTGTTTTAATCAGCTGAAAAACATACGTGGGCTTTACAGCTCTGAGACAGCTTGCACAGGCTCTGATAAATGCCTATCGCTCATTTGCATACGCTAACAGCTACACTTTAATCAGCCTCCTAATCCCTGATGATATTAATGAATTTTTTTTATGCACTCTCTCTCCCCCCCTTCCTCCTGGTTTTTTTTTTTAGTATCATGTTTGCTAATTCAAAACCGATCAGCGGCTTCTGTGCGCCTTTTTTTATGCAGGAAATAATGGGTGAGCTTGGTACTCCTGTTATCCTGCTCTCACAAATAATTAAGACTACAAAGGGTACAAATCAGTCTGAATGCACGGCACAAAGGCTCAAGCTATGCAAAGGTCTTTTTCTCTCTCTCTCTCTTTTCATTTTTCTCTTCTTCCGACAAGAGGTGGCTTAGAAAGATACTTAGCAAAGCAATGAACTGGTCACTCCCCAAAAAGCAAGAATTTCCCAGCCATTTTCAAGGCTCGTGGTACACACAAGGACTTGTCTTTTTTTAAATGTTTGCTCACTCTGTTATTTGGTGCATCCTGCTTTTGGGGGAGGAGGCTGCCTGATGGAGAAATCTTCTACTGGAATATTTTACCTTTGTTTTGGTAGTTCTGCTTTTCTCCTTGGGGGGGGGCTTGGTGTAGGAGGATGCTGCAGATTTTGGATGGGGGGCCTACAAAGGTATTTCTTGCTTATGTGGTAACAGGAAAAAGGAACAGAGGAACAAATGCATCCATTTGTTGTGAAAAACTGGCTGCATGAGCCCAAACGCAGAACATATCCAGTATCAGATCAGATCAGAGTTGTGTTCTGGTGCTAACCCAGTCTCCAGAGTACTCAGAGACCTCATGTGACCTCCCAACCCTTTAGACAATTTCCCTTTGCTCTGAATAAGGTCAACCAATGGATCCACCTGCTTTAGTCATGCAGACACTTCCCTTCTGGAGCATCCTTGAAAGCATCCATGAAACTTGTAGGTGGAGCTTATGGAAGACCTGCTGCAAGTCACCTGTTCTAATCCAAGAGAAACATTTTCTCATCTTGGAATTAAATCAGGTATAAAAGTAGTATTTCTGACTCCTTCTGGATTTTACAGGGAGCATGAAACACATTGCTCCACAGACCAACAAGTAGCCAATAAAAGTGCTACAGACTGTGATTAACTTGTGTAGAAATGGGTTGAGGGACATACCTGAGACCAACATGGTGGAAGACTCTGAGAAATATGCTTTCTTACTGCATTTGGTGACAAAGTCATGCCACTGGCCATAACATTGAAAACTGCTACTATAGTTCTGTAGAAATTATGCCCCTTATGAAGTCACACTGACACTGACAAACAAAACAACTGAATCTGAGTGGGTGACGGAGACATACCAAATACATACAGAAACTAACAAACCTGATCATTAAAGCAAGCAAAATAGGGCTTTAAAGAAACAAAAAAAACCTCAGTGCAACATCTAAAGGAAGCCTGCAGATAAGAATGAAGTGTACAAGTCTAGACTTCCAAATTCAAGAGGATTTTCATATTAGAAGCTGGGTAAGGTTGATGGAAAAAACACATACTTTTGCTCAGTAATTCTTTTAGGAGATGCAAGGAAGCATTATCAGATCATGTCCAGATCTCTGAGGATTAAGATAAGATTGATATATCAGCAGATAATCTAATGTTTAGGATGACCATGAGCATTGAGAACACTAAAATGCTCATGTTCTTCAGTAACACTTTTGGTGTTAGCCAGATGCGGGCAGATGAATTAAAGCAGGTAGAAGTATGCAATATCAACAGCTCTGAGAAAAGCTCAGACCATCTTGAAAACCTCTACCAGGAGGATTTTTGGGAATTCATGAGAGCATCAGTACTAGTTTTCTTGCTAATAGTATTGGTATTGGAGCAATGGCAGAAGGTTCCTGTCTGAACAAGACCCCTTGTGCAATGCTTGGTACAAATGCTGAACATAAAGATCTCTCTTTGAAAAGAGGTCCAGATAAATTAGTATCTTTTTCTTCCACCATGAAGGGGCACCACTAATGTTCTTTGCGGGTAGTTCAGAAAAACTCAAAGATAATTGAAAACCGAATAAGGTTTGGTGTAAAGAGAAACTGCCAAAGCAGCATCGACATTGGAATATTTTGAGGTTAACATGAACCTTATAACCCAGGCTGATGCAAGGTCATTTTGGTCGTGACTGCCTTGCAAGATGATGTCTGAGCCACTGGCTAAAACATACCAAAAGCTATGCCTGCAGTCTTAAAACTGAATACTGGCAATTGTTTTAGATCACGAGTATTTTCATGAATATGTTTATAGGAAGAATTCAATCAAGGTAGAAAGAGACTATAAAGCACTAGGAGCCATAGAGCAAAATCCACTGTACAATGAACCACCTGGACTTCAGAAAAATGTAATGAAATTGCAAAAGTACTCATTAAATGTGAAATACAGACCCAGTAAGGAGCTTAGCAGATATGCTTTCAAGAACACCTATAAATAATGAAAGCAATGAACTGCAGGAAGAGGAGTTTGAAATAAATATGAGTCAAGTATTACCCATGTCTGAAATGAAATTTGACAAGTTCAAACAAGTAACACAAAATGGCCCAAGTTGACAACAGTTTGAAGGAAGTAATTCTAAATGGATGACCAAAGAAAATATCAAGCCAGGCTGAGCATAAAAACTTACTGGGATTAGAGATATGAAATTGCTGTAGTTGATGGGATTGCACACAAAGAACATCCTGTCATAATACAGTATCAGCACAAGGTCAGAAACATTAAGTGTTTTTCAGAGATAGAAGCCTATAGGGTGCTGTGCAAAGAAAAGGACTGAGGGTCCCAGGTTTGAACGCCACCGCCAAAAGTAAATCAAATGTCTTCAATACAGACAGAAGCCAGGCTGATGCAAGAGACTCTCTGAGGTGACCTGAGGATGTGATTAGAGTAGATCCACATATGGTCTGGGTGTCTGTGATGGTCAAGATGAAGTTTCTGCCAAGATCCTCAAGTCTATCTTCAGCTGCATGTAACTGACCAAGAAACACACTGCAGATCTCAATTTTCAGCTTTTAGAACTGCAAATGACTCAAAGTGAAGCACAAACTCATGTTCTAGTGACATGAAAGACAAGGTGTCCATTAATGTCAGTGGGAGTGAGACAGCACCTTCGAGTCTGAAAATACATGAAAGATCTCATTGTGAGTAGATGCTTTCTGTACAGGTAAATTCAGTGGAGAAGAGGAATTGTGCCCAAATAATGGCAAAGAGATAAAAGCAACCCCAAATTTCTATTATGTGGGAAAGAGGCATTCACTGTATCACCTTCTTGTCTGTGTGTTTCTGGATTTACTTTCATACATTAGTAAGGACATAGAGCCCACACTTTCAGAGCTGCTGTGCACATGAAAAGGAATCCTGAAGGCAGCAGAGACCTCTTGCAGTTGTCACCTTCATTTGAAAATCTATCCCTGCCAGGACGCCTGAGGATGTTTCCACAGTTGACAGATTTACTCTGGTGTCAAAAGTAATTGGAGCCAAGAAGAGTTATTCACTGAACAAACTGAAACTACAAAGAGGGTCAAGTGTTTTTCATGTTCTATCATCCACTAAAAAAAAGATTGAAAAAATAATCATGATCCCATCAATACCCCTGGGAAACAGCAGATGGTAATGTCATACCACAGAGCAGTACCCTTCTCTTATAAGCTGGTGGTATCTGTTCCTACAAGGACATGACATGAAGGCCAGCAGCCTCCCCACATTCAAATCATCATTGTAAACCCCTTTTTAATTT
>NDXB01001098.1:76598-96598 GCA_002631895.1 Agapornis roseicollis | reverse complement strand
ATATCAACAAGATAAAGACTAGACAAATTAATGCTCTAAAGAATTAGAGATGCTCAGACAACTTTATTTCATCTCCCCCTCTTTATATGGCTGATGTTCCTTAGAGTTCAGAGGATCTTCACCCAGTACGTATGACAGTGGTCCTTCAATCAGCAGCTCTTTGATGTTCTTCTGAGTTTTAGCTCATATTAGGTGGCCCCAGGCCTCTCTGCCTGCGAAGTGCTCAAGCCCTCCACTGACTACAAAAACAACCATTGCCAGTAAGGTGGTTTTGCTTGCAGAGCTATACAAAAAACAAAACGCCTAAACAAAGCATTCTAGCTGGAAGCCATTTGTGACATTACAGCCAAAACTACCAGCTCAGAGAATTTAACATGACTTGATGTGCTTTGGGAAATAAAAGACTCCGAAGGAAGATTTCCACAGCTTTAACTGGAAACCTTGAAGCCAGGTTAATAAAGTATGCTCCTAATAATGTTCCCTGAAGTAGTTTCTACTCCTCAGGACTCTCATCTCAACCTATTTCTGATCTTCGATGAGGAAGAGATGTACTCACACAGGTCTATGACCTGATTGTGCAAACTCTCCAGTCTGACTGAACAGAATGGAAGCTGTAAGACTTTTCCAAGGACTTACCCACCTCACTGTATGGACAGTCATCCTTTCCCCATTCATCTCCTTGTATGATCTATTCTGTATTCCACTTCTATCCCTGCCTGTCATGGCAGAAAGCCCTTATCCCCATGCAATCACTACACATGCATTTCCACCCTATCACGTGAGTCAGCTGGAGCAGCACATAGGGTATAAGAAATGCAAGCTGCATTCTTGTTGTCTCTGGGCCAAACCACATAACAGGCTACTCACCTGCACTGTGAAAGAGGAAACCCTGCTTCCTTCCTGAAGCCCCAGGCTGCACAAGCTCCAGACAAACTTCAGGGCAAACCTTCTCTTCTTCTCATGTGGACAGTAGATCTGCAGAGCCATCCAACTTGGCCAAACCCAAGAAGGAGAGTTTGAAGGAGAAGAAAAGCCCAGATCAGCCAGAAAGCCCAATTTCAAGTCCCTGTGAAAATAAAAATAAACCATGAAAGTGACAAACTTTCTCAATGATGTGCATGTCAGGGCTTTTTTCCCCTTAAATAACTACAAAAGAATACTTTTTCCCTGTATGACTCCTGGATCTGGTTAAACAATAATTTACTCGTGCTTTCTCACACATACATATATTCATACGCACAAAGAGCAGCCCAAACCAAAGGCCTGCAACTGAAAATTTCAGCCTGAACAGTTACATGTTGGCAAGCACATAGCATTGGAAAACAGAACCTTTTAATAGGAAATGTCTGGCAACCTTAATTATAGGCACCACTGCCAGCTACACCAAGAATTATAGCTTAGTTTCAGAATCATCCGTGTGCTAACAAATATATTCAATGACAAAAGCATTTCCCAGTGGTATTCACCAGGAAAGACTTCCAGCCAGCTGGAAGACAGCCATGAGATGCAAGGATGACCTTACATTACTTGTTTGCCTCGAGGTACAGATCTACCTAAACCATAGATGAACCACTCCATTGAATATTTCAGATGAGCCTCATGGCTGCTTTGGTTTCCTTCCATCTCTATCCTCCCCCAGGCAGAGGGAGAAGTCTATCTTAGTCTTACACATAAGACGATACCTTTGTCCCCTGTGACCACCAGCAAGCAAGTCTCTTGTATCCTTATGTAGTCTGCAATGAATACAGTAAAGACAAGCAAAAGAGTCTTTCTCTGCTCCACAGCTTCGCAGTGGAACCAGGCCGCTTTACAACAGGGGTACTTCAGATGCAAAAAACTGCCCACACATACACATATCTTGACAGCCTTTTCAAAAACTTTGCTACTATCTGCATCACAACCATTCTCCCTCTGAAAGGCTCTGGCAGAGAGCATTATCCAGAGCTGAAATGGTTTCTGTTTGGCTCTCCGCAGCTTTTTCAGCTGCCAGATGTCTCCAGATTCATGTGTAAAGTGTGGAGTTCTGCACTGGAAATTAACACCATTGAGTTCAATGGCTCTGGTCCAGGCTTTAACAGAGTCTCTGCTAGCCACACCATTCAGTGACCTGCAGCCCAGAGGCCTTGGTGCACACAGCTACACAAGTCAGTGAAGACACTGTGGAGCTCCAACCATCTATGAGAACCTCAAAGAGGAAAATGTCAAATGTTGAGTATCTTCAAAGATTAACATCCTCCCAGCTGTAGATAAGTGACCAGGGCATGATTGTCACCTCCTTATCCTCCACACCTACTGCAGCTGGGAGCAAATGTCCCATCCTTCAGCCCAGGGAAGCCTATGGTAGGCAGCTGTAACATTGCTTACAGAGCTTTGTATAGTCAGTGCAGAAAATTGGTGTGGTTTAGACACAAATGGGCTAAGCAGGCCTGCAACCACCTCTCATGGCCATTTGGAACCTGGAAGCCACTGGAATTTCTTTCTGGTTGCCTACTCAGCAGCTGGCAAAGGCAGCTGAGCAAGGGGATAAAGAGGATACAAGCAAGGCTTGCCTTTCCATTGTCAGATGCAAAGGACTTAAGGGAGTCCTCTTTTATAGAAGCACTCAGAAGATTGGACCAGTATGAGAGAAGGCAAAGGATGTGTCCAAATGCCTGCAGAGAGGTGTCATGGAATGCTCAGAAAAACTTCATGTATGGAAACAGCATTTCAGAGGCAGGAAGGGTGTAAGCATTTTTCCATGCCTGTGCACCTGTGCTGCAGAAGACATCTCTGCAAGTAGTCAGAGGTGCTCCTTGGTATGCAGCTGAAGCCACTGAGCAACTGTCACAACACATAGGTTCAATGCCAGCGATATCTCACGCACTGTGACTCACTCACCCTTTCTTAATCTGTAATAGCAGAAGGGATCTCAAAGGCTCCAACCCACCTCCTGCCATCCTGGTACACATTGATGTAGCAGAGACCTCATGGGTGGACAAAAACCTCTGAAGCATCCCCTGGGAGAAGACTGTAATCCAGATTTCTTGTCATTCTATTCCCAGTTTATATGATGCTGTGGTATGTAAATCAAACAAAAATGGCCCTGATTTCCAGGCACACTTTAAATTTAGTATCTCAGAAGCACTGCATTTAGGCTTAATGAAAGTTACGTTACTTTGATTAAATACAAGCTGAGAGCTGAAAGAGTGCTTCCTGAGCTTTATAGGGCTGCAGGCAATGAATTGTGTTGCCACCTAATTACTCTGTCTTACTGGGATCTCCAAAACAAAACACAATGCATATTTTTCACAGTGTTGGGGGAGGAGACTCCTAGCCTTTATAAAATCTATCACAGCTCTGTGATTGCAAGGAAGACAGAGGGACCCAGGTCCAATCCCACTTCTGCCCATGCCGTCAAGCACAGGCATACCTCTGCCTGGTCTGCCAGGCTCTCAGAATATACACTGTACAGCCACCAAGTCCTGCATCTAACTTCCCTGGGAAATTTATGGACTGCATACATTGAGCCAAAAAGCTCCCCCAACAGGGCAAATTTGTCCTCATGTGTGATGGAGTCCAGGGAGATGTCTGTACCATGCCACCAGCTTCCTGAAAGGGGACAAAAAGTCTTCTCTACTGCTAGACCAAGAAGATCTAGAAGCATATTCTCTCTTCTCTAGTCTATATCGATTATTATATTACTTCTCACAGGGGTTTAGCCTTCTCCTTCAGCTCAAACCTTGGACTTGGAAGGCTTGAGCAGTCCATTTGCCCTCACTCTTGGTAGGCTCAAGGCAGCTCTCAGCTCATGTCTGGGGACCAGCAGCTCTTTCATGGGTTAATTGCATCTATGCATAATGTGTCTCACACTGGAAAGGACAACAGAACAAACCTCTCCCAAAGCCCTAGCTCAAAGATGGGCAAGGGTGAGCACCCCCACACACTGATATTACACCTTTAGCTCAATTAGGAGCTCTCTTGCAAAAGAGGAACAACAGAATCACAGGCTGGTTTGTGTTGGAAGGGACCTTAAAGCTCATCCAATTCCAAACCCCTGTCACGAGCAGGGACACCTTCCACTAGAGCAGGTTTCTCTAAGCCCCTGTGTCCAACCTGGTATTGAACATTGCGAGGGATGGGGCAGCCACAGCTTCCCTGGGCAATCTGGAGTTATGTCTCAGCCACACTCAGCCCCTGTACACATGTAATTAACAGAGGCCCAGTTACGCAGCCATCCTAGCTGCCTTGCACCCCAGCACTCCTGAGCATCCAGGGTTGGTGATCTGAAAGCCTCTGGAATTCTGTAGTAGATTTTGACTTGTGTCTTAGCAAATCGTGAGCAAAACAATTCATAGAAATCCCAGACTGGTTTGGGTTGGAAAGGGCCTTAAAGCTCATCCAATTCCAACCCCTGCCACAGGCAGGGACACCTTCCACTAGAGTCCAATCTGGCCTTGAACACTGCCAGGGATGGGGCAGCCACAGCTTCTCTGGGCAATCTGTTCCAAAACCTCAAAAAAAATGCAGCTTCCTCCTTCTGAACTTCTCAGGAAACTGCATAGGAGGAAAAGCCACACTGTTATTACTCCCATAACCAATTACGGTTACCAACATAGCTTTCTGTACCCACTCACAATCCAAACCCATCTGCTTCAGATCCTGGGGAGAACATTTCATTGTGGGAAGGACCATGCTCAGCACAGCAAGAAAAACCTCCTGAGGAAACTGCTCAGAATAAAAGACACTGGAGAATAGGTTCCAGGCACAACCCAGACTAACTCTGTGACTTTGGGCAAATCGTTGAGTTCTTCTGTGTCCATACCAAAGAACCTGGTGCTATCTTTAAATACAGTCATGGGGTATATAAGAGTTGAAGACTTTTGTGCATGCTTACAGCCCCTAGAACAGTGCAGACTGACTCTGCTGTTCCTGTCATCTGAAAAACAATTTATCCTGGTCATGGAAGATGATAGAAAGAGTTCATTAAAAGGGGATTCAAAGGCTGAGTCATCCTGAATTAACCAGTCATTTATTTTAATGCAGATGCAGTTACTTGTTTTTCCATGCAAGAAATCTGCAGCATGTTGCTGAGTTCCAACCTTAGCTCTCAAAGTATATTAGAGTTTTTACCTGTCCATGGGGAATGTGTCTCCAGGCACGAGTATTCACCTTAAAGTTTGCTTAAAGCCCATCAAGAGAGGATTCTCAGCATCTTGCTTGGGAAGGTTTCAGTCTGTCAGTAAAGATGAGTGTTCATTCCATCTTATTTATTCAGACTTGGGAGCAATGAGAGGGAAGAAGGGAATTGGTTTGGGGTTTTAACAGCCTGTAATACCTTACACGCCCTTTTCAGATTCAAGTAGGTGGGAGTCCTTATCTATCTACTGCCAATCATTCAATCCTCAGAATGACAAATTAAAACAATGACACAAAATGCCATCCTATGATCACACATAATCCTATTCGAATTGCCAAGTGCACTCTAAGCAAAGGTGAAAAGTGTAAAGTGATCCAGAGCTAGGTGTCAAGCTCTGCCACAATAGAATTCAAAATAATTGTGCTGTTGTTTGACAGGTAGTAAAATTCATGGTGGTCCATTAAATCAATGGCAATATCATGTGGAACACTGCAGATTAAAAAAAAAAAGCCAGAGTTCACAAAGGGAGGCCATTGACAAGAACCCCTTTGGAGCTCCTAATAGGTTTGATTTGTTGCAAGAAAGGCTGATACATGCAACACAGAATAGAGGGGAATACAAGATGAGAGAAACAGAAGAAGGAAAGCAAAATAAATGTGGAAGGGGAGACAAGTGAGGGGAAAATATTAATGAAAGAATTGCAAAGAAGATACTAACAAGTTGCTGTTGTATACATATGCCCTGTTCTTACCACCTTTCATTGCACTGATGCTCATTTTGCCACAGCCAAGAATTCCTTACTTATACATGTGGTCTTGTAGATGTAGTCTTCCCTGGCTGTCAGGAAAAGACCTATTGATAAAGTTTAGAAAGTGAAAACTCTTTGTCCTCTCAAGCAGGATTCATCCCAAATACATGAAACCCCTTCAATGTTATAAAAAGAACTTGCCTCAAAGCAAGTCAGGCTGAGGCACAATGAGTCTAAAAGTGGCACTGGAAGAGTATGACTTCCCACAGTTGGGTGTACTAGCTTTTCCTATCTGGACACCAAGTTTTAAATCTGGCTAAGGAGTCCAGGGTGCTTGGTGTTCATGCTCTCAGGACTAGTCAAGGATTTCAGCCCACTTGCATCATACACATTTTAAAATGCAATGGGTGCATCTTTCACCCTGGAATTCCAGTGGGCCTAGGATCTGATAAATAATTTTGCATTAAATCACAGTGTCTCTATGAAATTATCCTTACAGCTTTCAGGGAAGCTGCTATGCCAAAAGTGTTTGTGAAGATGAGCACAGGTTTGTGTCTGAATACATTACAACAAAATGAGTGGGAGACGAGCCTAGAGAAGCCTGTGCTGTCAATAAGGGTCACAGAGGTTCACCCCCCATGTATAGCAATAGGAGCTCCACCTTCTTAAGACACCCTGAGCCTGTTCCATAGCAGCAGCTGAACTGGAAAGAACCTTTCAGAAAGCCATTTAGTTGTGAATTAAAAGGCAAGCAGTCATGATGGATTCACTGCTCTTCATGAGAGGCTGTTTCAGTAGTTAATTGCTCTCACTGTCAGCATCTTATTTTCCTTTGGAATTTATCACACTTATGTCCAATCAAATGCTCATGTCTATCAACACTCTGCTATAAGAGTTTGGTGAGAAGTGATGAGTCTATTAGAGCAAAGATCCCTTAAGTACCAGGTGCAGGTGTTGACATTGAGATACCTACAGTCAAATCACCCTCTAAAGCTTTCTTTGGGTAGCCTGAATACACCAATTACTACATCTATGTGCAGGTATTTGCTGAACCCCAGCTTTTTTGGCACATTTGTGCTCCCCACTCAGCATGTGAAGACCAAAACTGAGTGTTACCTTTCAATAATAATCTTCCCAGGCTCCATTAGCAGAGATCATCTCTTACTTGCTTCAAATGACTATGCCAGTTTGTGCCCCAGTACAACAAAAGGAAGGACAGATGCTTGTTTAGACCACTAAAATCCCTTCAAATTATCTGCTTGCCAGGATATATCAAAATTATTAGCTAAGTGCTTCCCGAGTCTTTTGCTTAAATATTTGCCCTTGCTAGCAACAAGTTTATCTTTGTCTTGTCAAATAAAGCTCACATCCTTTTAGCCTCCACTCAAGCTCTCCTCAAAGCTGGCACACTTGTTTCAGTGAAGTTTTCAACATTTCAAAATTCATTCCAATTCTGCCTCAGAACAAGCTCCATCCTTGTTGGGTTAAATCCTTAATGTAAAACAATTTCTCAGTGGCTTTTTGCTAATATATTCAGAATAGTTGGCATTTTATTTTGTCCCTAAACCCTGAAATTCTGCGGGGTTTTTTGCAGCTTAACTGAAAAGCCCTAATACAGTTACAAAAAACTGCTTGGTTTTCCTTCTCAGTTTAACACATACCTGCTTATCAAAGGCTCTTCATTCCAAGGGTAACCACATGTTTTAGTCTCAGAGTTCTTAACACAAATTGGGCCAGCTCTTGGGATTGGAGCAGCCATAACTTCTCTGTGCAACCTGTTCCAATGTCTCACCTCTATGTCTCATTTCAATGTCTCATAGTGAAGAATTCCCTACAGATGAACCTTACATCCTTTTAAAGTTATAACTAGCTTACCTCTAAGGAGGTCTCAACCCAGTAGGTACTTCATCCTTCCACACACCTCCCACCTATATGCTCGAAACATCAGAAATCCTATCAAATCCACACTCCACTTCTGCCCAAGGTCTGTCAAGACTGGACGGTTCACATAAACCTGAGTTAACTTTTTCACCTCTCATTTCTCTTTCTGAAGTACCCATCTCAAAGTCCTTCAGCTGAGGCTCCTTGTTTTCCTCATTCTACAGGCTTGCTATAAGAAAAGTTATTTAAGACTTAACATTACTCCCAAACTGAGATGTTTCTAATAAATACACCTGGAATACATTACCCAGCTTCTTCAAAAATACCTATCTGCTCCAATTTCCTTTATCCACCAATGGAAACAAATAATTAGAGTTTCTAACTTGTCAGACAGTAAGTTCAGGAGCATTTTCAGAAAAGAGTTTTTCTCCTACAGTTGTTCAATCAGGACAAACAAGAAAATACAGATAGATAGAAAAAGAACGTTAAATATTTTAGGATGGATAAGCAGATATAGAATGTATAGCTTTTTATACTCTTTAAAATCAGTGGAATAACCCACCTGGCAAAGTAGGAGGCATACAGAAACTTATATAGATCAAGGCATTAAAGACAGCTAAACATGAACCAAACAGCTGTAGTAGTTGAGAGTGTGAAGAGCCACTTGGCAGTTACATACTGGGAGTGCACTGTGCCACCCCTGAGCTAAAGCAGAAATGTAACTATTCAAAGCATTTTGAAGAGACTTGACACTCTGGATTATAAAGTACATCCACTTTCACCTTTAAAGACAACATTCCCAAGCATGCATAATTATATCATGTTTAAAAGTCAGCAACACCTGAAGCTACATTCTACAATAAAAAAATTAGGAGTTTAGCAAATGAATGTGCGTGCTGCCCTTTGGATCCCACTGCAGAGAATTACTTTGGTTTTAAACACTGCTGTTGTCAGCTGAGAATCTGTCATTTCCTAGTGGTGTCCTTTAGCCACCTATAAAATACAATTCGTACAATAAAGCCAGGTATTGCAGTGGTAATTAAAATCCAAAAGCAATTAGCCTTTTGTTTATTTCACTTGGGAATCTGACCAAAACCTAAATGAGAACACAAAAAAAAAAGAGGGGGAGGGTGGTGGAAAGAAAGCTCTCCAATTTAGGCATGGTCCCAGATGTCTCAATGATGTCCTAATTAAGCTGTACTACAGCATCACAACATCAGGCAGCCCACATATATATATATATATGTATTTGTGTGTGTATGCACTCTTTATTATGGACTGTACAGTCTTGACAGCCTCAACAGTTCATTTCCAAGATCTGAGCTGGTGGTAATTGGGATTGAAGCACTTGAGGGGATGTGGGCTAAAAAAACCCCGAACAAACTACCTAAAACCTTACTAGAAGTGACCTGCAAACGAGTGGCTTCTTCTGTGAGGATGCAAAACATCTGGAAGCCACCTTAAAGGGAGATTCTGGCAAGATCTCTGCATAGGGGTGTTTAGGCTAGAGGCAGGCAGCCAGGCTCAGTGGAGTGAGGTGAAGATGTGTCTGAGGTTGAGTGGTGAATTGTACGCAACCTCCACCACTTGTGGGTCAAACCTGAATCTGCTGAAGAGCTTCTTGTTTGCCAAGATTTGTCCCACCTGACCCACACATAGAGAGGCTGCAAATCAATTCTCCAGGCTCTCAGAGGTGACCCCATCAATGAAGTTTCCATTTACTCCAGTGTTTTAGAGTCTACATTTGGTTTCACCCTTCTGGAGCCTTTTAAATGTGGGACAGACCAGGTTCTTGGCACAAATTAGAAACACCCAGGACTAGGTTCGGGACCTCGGTGCAGTACCCAAATGGGAATGCACATAAGAAGGGCTGTTTTCTAAGAGCAGAACTGCAGCTTTGGAGATGTACAGGTCTGGAAGCAGAAAAAGGGGAAATTAATTATTTCTGAAGGACACCAGGCCCAGAAAACCCCTCTGGAAATGCTGTACTCAGACACCAGCTAAATAATACCTTGATGATATCAGCTGCTTGACTACAGTCTAGTGTTCAGTAAAGTCACATGCAGGAATATTCTTATGCATAAAAATAACTCCCAACCTCTTCCTTGTGCATTATTAATATCAACCCCTCAGATTTGCATAACTGCATAGTCTATATGTGTGTATCTAGAAATTGACCTGCAAATGTCTCTAGGAAAATGGAAGGATCACTGTTTGCTGTCAGTTGTGTCTCAAATCCGAGCTACAAGCATGGAGAGAGAAGCAGCATCTAATTGTAGCAGTGCAAAAGGTGAAGGAAACAGGATTCTTAAACCTAATAGAAGTGTTCAGAGTTTATATTTGTTTTCAGGGCACTACTTAGACATAAATTGTATTTATTAAATTACATTCCTCAGTAGAGGGAACACATTCAGCTTTACATCAGTATTTCAGGACTTGTGCAGATGTTAAGCAAAGAAAGCACCAGCAATAAACCAGTTCTCCCATGGAAAGGGTGGCAAGTGCTCTCTTGTTCCTGTTACAGTCAAAATGCAAAGGGAGAGAGATGTTAGGAACTGTTAGATGTAGTTAGCACACCACTGTCCTAAGTAATCACTGACAGACCTTCTTAAAGGAGGTACCTCCCCAGGCAGCAGATCAGATATGCATTACTTGGATGCTTGGGTCTGCCTAAAAAACATGACAGCATATATCCAATCTCAGTGCCATGTGCTATACCTGAGATACTGCCAAATACTCTGTTTGGGTGCTGCTTTGCAGAGCAGATGCTGTTAACAAAACCACATCATGTTAGCAGCTCCAGCAGGTATCCAAACCAACTACTGTGTTTCAGAGGGAAAGAATCAGTGTGGCTTTTCTAGGAGAGTTTAATCTTTTCAGATGCTTTCCAAGAAGTTTTTAGCAGACTCATTCTCCTGATACTTCTAGGTTTCTTTCAGCTACAACTCCCACTCTCACCCATTCTCCCCTCTGTAACAGTACTGAAGGAGCCTTCCAGATGCTCATAACTTGTGTTGAAACCAATCAGCTCTTTGCCCTATTCTTGACATGACTGCTTTCACACACCTTTGTTTCACTGCCTTCTTCCATAGTAGCCCTTGTACAGAGAGGGTTTGATGCAGAAGCCTGCCAAACTGTAAGCAGGACATCCACGGAGACACCTGAAGCTCCTTCCAACCCAAATTATTTTATGACTGGTATAAAATATGTCTCTCTGTCATCATGTTTCATCATCCAATAAGAGAAAAAACAGAGGCAGCCCCCCTGCAAGGTTGGATGTTCTGTTTTCCCTGTCTCTTCTAGATTATGAGCCCACTTTTCTAATGCTGAGAGTATTTCAAGGCATGGGGGAAGCAACCAGCAATAGTAGAAACATGCATGGTAAAGATCCCCACCACCCAGTAGCTGTGAGCCTCTACAACAGCTAAGCCCTATCCAGGGGTTTATGCAGAGCCTTTGTGCTGCATATAGGTTGTACTGAACCTCCAGAAGGATGTCTTCAGAGAGCAAATGCACTGCAAGGTTCACGCTTCAGAGATCTCACAGCACTACCTGCAGGCTTTCCATCCAGTGCTTCACTTTCTTGCCCTGTAATATGGCAACAAATAAGCATCACCTTTCACTGCCCACTAAAGAGTTAATCAAGATCACCAGAATGTAACATGTGAGCAAAGAAAACAGTCAAACAGAGACCATTATTGCAGTTTCTCCTTCCACCTCCAAAATATCCATTTTACTCTTCTCTTTGATGGAAGAACTGGCTCAAGCAGAGAAAGGGATAAAATAAACCCAAATAAGGAAAAAGGGGAAAAAAAAAGAGGATGAGTGCGGCTGAGCAGAGAGGGGAAGGGGCGGGGAGGCGGAGCCAGCGCTCATTGGTCAGCGGATGACAGCTACCCCNACAAAAAAAGGGAAAAAAAAAACCCAAAAAAGAAAAAAGGGAAAAAAAAAAAAAAAGAAAATAAAAATAAATCCATAACAAACTCCTTTCAAATACTCACCCTTCAAAAGGATAAAATGATTTCAATTTTGGTCTGTCTCGTTCACTTCCCTCCCCCCTCCCTCCCTAGGTGCATATACATGCCTGTATATTTAGAGAGCGGGTTTTTTTAGCATTATTATTTAGTTAATATGAATTACAGGCCTCAAGCTGCCTCCCCTCTAAACCCAAAATGAAGCTCTTATTTTTTTTTTCCTCCTTCTCTCCTTTTTTTTCCCCTCTCCCCTCTTCTTTCCCCCTTACCAACACGATTTACATTCTCAATGTAATGTATTAAAAAGTTGACAGGGCCGAAAGGATTCACATGATGTCGGCTAAGAAACCCAATTTCCATGATGAATTGCCCGGAGCCCCTGAATCACAAACCATTTTTTCCGCTGCTCAGAAGTTGATTTTTTTTTTTTTTTTAAATCTTCTTAAAGCTTCTCTCCTAATCTTCGGCTGGAAGAGATGGGTGAAAGGATTTTTTTTTCTAAACTAAGGAAAGTATTAGCATCTTGGTTGTTGTGCATCAAATTTGAAAATGCAAGGTTAGTAATATTTCAAATCGGCTACGGTCCAAGCCACTTGATAAGTGTGCTTGCTGGCTCTCCCCCCCCCGCCTTGCTAAGTTTCCATTGGCAGGAGTACAGCACCGCTGCAGTGATTGCGTGTGCAAATGTGCACGCTCGTGTGCGCGCTGTGCATGCAGGTAGTGTGGTGGGAAAGGAGTTTCAGCCCCTCCACCACCTTTAGCTCTTTTTCTGCTCTTTCTTTCCATAGTGCATGATTTCCAGCAGAGGAGACCCATCCATCCCCATTCAGTGCTTACGTGATATGAGACAAGGCAAATGAAGCAACAGTCAAATGTAAAGATTAATACCTACATTTCCCCTCCAGAAATCACAGAATGGTTTGGGTTAGAAGGGACCTTACAGATCATATACTTCCAACACCCTGCCACAGTCAGCGACACCTTCCACTAAAGCAGGTTGCTCAAAGCCCAGTCCAACCTGGCCTTGAATACTGCCATGGGGAGTTGGAACTAAACTCTCAACCAACCACTGAGCAACTCCCTGGGTACTGGGATAGTAGCCCCATGCTGAAACAATGCATCCTGCAGGCACACTGTCATGTCTATTTGTTTTTATATGAACTCCTTGCCTCCACAGAGTTCCTGGAAACAAAACCAACCAAACCTGCAGAGAGGAAATAAATAATTTTTCCCACTCTGAGAGATGTAGCCATTCCTAATAGCAAGGCATTTAATGAGATATCCCTCCCTGCTCCTTTTTCATCCTGCAGATGAAAAACAGGTGATAAGAGAGGCTGCCTCTGTGAAAGGAAGAACAGTTTCTTCCCCCAGTTCTGTTGCTTCCAGACCATAGCATTCCTATCTCCATTTGTAGAGTGCCCCTAATGCTTACCCATGAAGGAGGAAAATGCTGGCATTCAGCGGATGGAAAAGTACTATAACAAACTGCCCAAATACTCAAGCCTCTCTGGAAATGGCTCACACCATAAGTGGTGCAAACCCAAAGAACATGAAGTAGCACAAACATTGAGGACTCCCAGCTGCCAGTTCTGCATATAAAAAGCAGAGTCAGGGTTAGCATAGCAAGGCATTTCCAGGGAATGCATTATATTTTGTACTTTATGTTCCAAGACAAAAGGTATCTGCAGCTCTGGGAGACTCAGATACTACTGGGCCCTAGTAGAAACCTAGGCCCTAGTAGAAACTCATGCTGTACTTGCTCAGCATTTGGCTCAAACAGGACAGTAGCTTAAGAAAGGCAGCCCAGGAATTCATCCCAGAAGACTAGCACACCCATAGGATGATCATCCAGCATTAACAGAGAAAGCAGCTTAAATATACACTGTGCAAGGAAACACATCTTTCTATTGTGAATCTGTTTCCTTGCTAGTCAGCTGATGTCCTCTGGATTGGAAGAGTCCCCAGCCTCCTCTACCTCTGGAAATACAAAGTTGTTTGTAAATCTGCTCCTGCAATGGTATGTCTCACCTTAGCTGACCACAGCTCTTCATGCTTGCCACCTTCTGTGTTCGCCATCTCTTTTAGCTATTACCCTAGCTGCCTAAAGGCAGGGAATCAATTGTATCCATCATTTTGCATATGAACTTATCCCACAGAAGGAAAACAAATAAAACAACAAAAATTCCTTTGCTCTGCCAGAAAATAATCTGGCTCGAATGCCAGGTTTTTCTTACTGGAAGTGGTTCTGTTATGGTATATTACCACAGAGATGCTGGAGGGAGTGAGTCTCTCATGATCTTGGCAGAGCTACTGCAAGAGCCTCCACTACCTCTCTGTCATGATTAGTCTTTCTCAGCACAGATTGCAGTGCCTATTTCACTTTTATTCATAAAATCCCTCCTTGGTCACATCCAAGGACCAGCTCTGGGACAAAGCTTGAAGCTCAGGAGGTCACCATCAGTGAACAGAAACCTGAGGCTACTATTTGTTTGCTACAGGTATTGGAAACAGGTTTGTATCTAGGGGATATGAGAGAGGTCATGGTGAACTAAGCACCTCTGGGATTCATCTGCAGTTGGGTGGAAAGGACTGGAATCAATGACCTTGGAGACCTCTGCCCATTGAGTAGGACCCTACTAGTTGAGTAGCTGAAAAGGAAATATCCAGCCATTCCTAGCTGAAACCTGTGCTAATAACATCACCTTAGAAACCTCAGGACTCTTACTAGTTGATCTCCCAATTGCCCTATGGATTTACACTCACAAGCATTCCTCTCTCTTTAAATACTCTTAATTAGAAAAAAAAAATCTCTCTTTCTCCCAAATTTAGCCCCTACATTGCAGAATTGCAGCACTTATTTCTACCCTTCAGTATTCAAAAGCCTGCTCTGATTCCTAAAGCATGTTGACAAAACTCCGGACCCAAAACCCAGTTTTCCTTGCTAGAATATTTGTTAGTCTCATGTCATGCAGAAATGTAGGATCTATGCTTAACAGTTGACTCAACCTCTTTCCCTGGTGCTAACATTACTTCCAACAGCAGAGGTGGTCCAGAGGATGACAGCCCAAAGATAAGCCTGATGATACTTTCTTCCAGGTACAGCAGCTGCTTTTAATGCACAACTGCCCAGGTGTTAGGTGTTAAATTCAGGAACACCTTGAACAGTTCTAGAACTTACAGGTTTAGGAAAAACACAGGACTTCAGCAAGTGGGCTTAGGAGCTAATCAAGTTGAGCTCCATTCCTGCAATCACATCACCAGATTTTGCTTCCCTGGATTTAGCACCAGGAACATCTATATGAAGAAGCAGCAGCAGGAGGGGGCTGACCACATAGGTGTTGCTAGGAACTAATCCAGTCTACTCAGAGGGCTAAAGCCCCGCTCCTGTACCCTGAATTCTCAATCTGTGCACATTTCTGCCTCTCAGGCTGGGAGAAACCCCAAATCCCACTGCTCTGCTGCTACAGAGCATACAGCCAGTAATTGTATACCCACCACACCAGGTACAGATAAGGCTGAGGCACACCTGAAGGAGCTGGGTACAAATCGGACCAAGATGATGCAGAAAGCCTGAGATTGAGAGGACTCACAGGAGAGAAGGTGAGAAGCATCACCTGCAATTACTGAAAGCCTGACAGACTCCATACACTGAAGGCATTTTGTTGGGGGACATGAGACATGTAATTTAAGTTTGCTCATGTACTCCAAGGGCTTGATCAAACAACAGTAGTTAACAGGCAGAAAAGCCCTGGTTCAAAAGAAAACACCAAAACCCATTTTACAGCAGTTAGAGAGTTAAGAAGTGTTTTCTTTAGACTCACCATGCACTGATAGCTTTCAGTGAGGTTGTTCTTCACAGCCCACAGCTGAAAATATCACCCCAACAATCAGGTAGATAAACACAAGTTACAGGCACCCTTACAAGCTGTAATCTTTTCAGGACTTCATGTCCTCTATATCTGAAACAATTATTAGGTGGATTTTATGATTTGCCTGCTCTGTACTCATTACATTCACAGAAACTCTCCAAAACCAGCACATCATTCCTTTCTTATTCTCAAACGCCCCAAAACCAGCACGCCATTCCCTTCTTATTCTCAGACAACAGCTGAGAACTCAGATGACCCATGGACACTATGTTTTTCTGATTACAATGGAATGACTTAACCACAACATTGAACAAGTCTCAGTACATCTTTAGTCACTGCCAGATTTTGGAGAAAGCACCTTAGAATGTGCTTTGACTTCTCAATACAGGGCAGGTTTAATGAGGAGACTAAGGGAACATCACCAGAAGCATTAGCTTTTGCATGACGGAACATGGAAGCACAAGTGCAGCCATGTCCACAAGAGAAGCCAAGTCTTTCCATGTTGGATGTCCAACTTGGAGCGTGCTTCTCACCCAAGCTTCCCATCTGGTAACTTTCAGAGTGTGAATTATCAAATTCTTCATACATAAACTTTAAGGTAGTATGACCTTCCTCATTGAATTAAACCCAGGTTCTTCAGCAGCAGGCTGTACACAGCAGGGTAGCCACAATCAGGTTGTATCTGGTACTACACAGCAGACAACAGTACTGCTGTGCAAGGTGGGATGAGCTGGGAGCCAAGTGTAACCCCAGCACAAGCAGTGCCCTCGCTCACCAAGGCAGAGTCCCTCAGTACCACAAAGCCAAGCAACAGCATCTGTTAACAACAAAAGGATGCACCAGGTCCTAGGACCACCCAAGCAATGCTCTTAAGATGGGGCAGAAACAACATAAATACAACATACATTCAAAACCTACCAGGAGAGAGGCAAAACTGCAGACAAGCACACCTAACAGCATTGTCCAAACCAGGAGCAAGTGCCTAAGTCTGGGCTTAAATATTGCTCCTGAGCTTTGGGCAGCAGGTTGTGTTTAGCAGGGTCCCAGGTGAGCCTGTTTAGGGCAATCAAGGTGTATTAGTACACCCAGGGCACAGCTGTTTGTAATACCAAGCCTGTGACCCTTTCTTAACAACTTCTAAATCTAACAAAATATACAGAGAGCATTGAAAACTCTGTATTTTCCATAAAAAAAGCACCTGGGCACTGATAAATTAGAAGACCACTCTGCTCCTTCAAAGTGTGATGCAGAGACCCCTTTCCCATACTACAATCCCTTCTCAGCCTGTTGCTTTCCTTCCCATTGAAGGAAGGAAAGTCCATGGAGGATGCTTTCTGGGCTGCTGGAGGAGTTCCAGGTGGCATTCACTGTACCTCATGTCCACGTTGGTTCTTGCTGGGCATTGCTCCGGATGGGTGCTCAGGGATCGCAGGCAGCTGCTGGTGACTGCAAAGACAGCAGCAGCCTCCAGCGGTGAGCTGGCAAACAGCACCACCATGGCTGTGCGCTTGGAGTGCCACCACGAGCACCAGCGTCCCAAGGCAAACAAACACCAATGTGGCCCTATGTCTGGCATCCCATGGCAAATGCCATTGTGGTTTCATGTTCCATGTCTCACAGTGAACTCCAGTTTGGCCTCCCATCCAACATCCCATGGCAAATGTCAATGTGGCATCACCTCCGATGTCCCACAGTGAACACCGGTGTCGTTTAACACCTGACATCCCATTGCAAACACCAATGTGGGTTCACATCCAAAATCCCATAGCAAACATAAGCATGGCTTGGCATGCAGTGTCCTCATGTGGTTTGTCAGTGCTATCCCCTTCATCAGATCTAGGCCCATCAGCTCTCAGCCCACAGGAATTCACAGCTGGTCCAAAACCAGAAGGACATAAATGATACCCTTTTCACCAAAAAGGCAGTTTTTTGACACAACAGCACCATCACACTTGGCTTCGTGTGAGCAGAAACAAGCCTTTTCCCTTTCTGTCCAGAAGTGGTACAGACACATGGGGCAGCCCTTGTCCTTGTTGCATGAACACATGATGTTGCGACAATGTCATCCCAGCAGCAAGGCCATGTGAAGGAGTGCATCTCTTTCACTGCCCTTCGCCCTGGTGTGGTTGTACAATGGCACTATCCTTGGCCAAGTGTGGTTAAACATACGGATGCAGGATCCTCAGTTCTCCTTGGCTGCTATTCCTCATTCTCCCCCAGAAGGATAGCCTTCAGTCTTCATTGTCACCATGCTAACTGAGACCTTAAGTGGTGTTCATGACAGAGCTTTGCCCAGGGTCCCCATGTCCTCACCCTTTCCCAGCATCTCACCCCATTGCATTGCCTGGTTGTCTTTCCTGAGCTGCTGCACAGGGAACATCTTGCAGAGGAGGAGCCCACCCAGGTGCCTGGAGAAGCTGCAGAATAGGAGTGGATGAGCTTGTTTTCTTGTTGTCTGCTTTTTCTTAGTCCTTTGAAATAATCACAAACACAGCAATTATTGCAAAGATAAAATAGCAAGGATTAGGAAATCCTCACAGGCAAAGCTCTCCATCAATTAACTAAATCAATCCTTGCTTTAAAATATAATCCACAACAAGAAGACACAGCAAGAGACAATAAAAACAAAAAACAAACCAACAACAGAGGCACAAGGAATAAACATGTTTTGTGGGAGAAAAGGGTGGCAAGGAGAGAGGGGAGATTAATTTTGGGTGGCTGCATGTAATGTACAAGCACTGAAAATATCTCAGCAAGAAGCAAACTAAGACATACTGCTGAGGTTTTAAAATGCAGCTGAGGGACTTAAGGGGTGTCATGAGTTTGGAGGTACACACACACAAAAAAATGCCTGGATCAAGATTTTTGAAAGTAGTGCATAAAATTGGGTTCCTCAGTTCACATTGAGGGACATATAACTGGAGAAGTTCTCTGGAACCATGAAGTCCATCCCCCCATAGCACAGACAATGCTGGTGTTTAATCCGCTTCACCACTCATGGATCTCAGCATAAAATGAGCTCCTTTGCAGGAAGGGGTCAGTCTGGGGGATGCTGTGCTCAGTGTGCTGGTAGGGAGACTCCTCCACAGCCTCCTCACTTTGCCATCAGAATCTGCTTACTGGCAGTCAGCCTCAGTTTCTCCCAGTTCAAACCCATTTCTTCCTGTATCAGTACCACATTGTAACTGAACTAACTGCCGAGCACTTCAGTGCCCTCTATTTGGGGAGTAAAGTAAGCAGCCTGAGTTTCCTGCAGCAAACACAAATGAGGCTGAGAACTAGATTGATCTATTAATTACTATTTCAGTTAAAGTCATGCTTAGTGAATCTAGACAGGGATCAAACCTCAACATCGGGGGAGATGCCAGTGAGAAGAGAACAACCAGACACATGTCCTTGTGGGGCAACCCAAAACCAACGTACACATTAAGGACACAGGAGTGGGAGACACTGATGAGCGTCACACAAACAAGGCTTTGGAGGGATGTTCACCAAAAGCTAATAGACTCCAGTGACAATTGGGTTTGCCCCCATAAAATGGGAGCCAATATGTTGATGTGCCACGCAGCTTTAGCACTGGGCTGGTGCCTTAAACAAGGATAACTAGCACATGTTTGATGAGGCAGATTTGGGTTTATGACTCAGATGAGCTCCTCATTTCTCTTTGTTAACCACTTCTTCATCCTCTGTCAGGCACTACACTGCACAAGGCAAGTGGACTTTCTCCATGTGCTCATGTACAGGGCCAAGCACAAAAACCTCCATGCTGGAAGTCGAGAGAGCGCTGGGCTTCCTAGGCAGGCAGAGCTTCATCTCAAGCCTCCTTCTCTTGGGTGCTTTGTCTTCCTTTTGAAACATAGAGCTCTTGAGCTGCGGCAGAGAGAAACCATAAGGGACAATCAGAAAGGTTAATAAAAAGTTGAAAATGTTCTTAAATGACAGCCCTAGCTTGAAATGTGAGCCTTGTGTTTGTTTCTCTTTGTAGCTTGGCTTGAATATCCCTGCTAATTTTTTGGATATTGCTGTAGTGTACAGAAGAATTGCTGATGACACATTTTCCTAACACACGCATTACACAAAAGGAGATTATATTTTAGCCTCTTTTAGAGACTATAAAATCAGATTCATCCTAATGAAACAGCAAATAAAAAGGGGTTTCCCTTTTCTTTCTCAATCTCTTGGCATTTTTCCTCCTGTGGTTTTATTCTTCTCCTCCCCCCTCCTCTTTTCTTACGTTATCTGTGTTTCTTGCTCATTTCAACTTGATGACATGTTGCTGGGACAACTAAGTCTCGTAACCTTCTTAACTTTGCCATTGTTACAGCCTGGAGTGTGTTTAAGAGGAGTATTTTAATTTCTTTTCGAATGCACAGCGCCTGCCCCGTAGAAAGATATTAGAAATGGAAACGGGG
>NDXB01001098.1:2570-76548 GCA_002631895.1 Agapornis roseicollis | reverse complement strand
CCCCCCCCCCCCCGGCCCTGCCCCCCCCAAGGGCCCCCCCAAAACCTTGGGGGGGGGGTGGGGGGGGGGCGGGGGGCTTTTCTTCTATAAATGTATGCTATTCAAATCACCTCTTTTTTTATTTCCTTTAAACCCATCATTTGTATGCTGTAGGTCGCTACTTTAAAACCCAGCTCGCTGTTGCTGAAAGGATCACCCGTATAATGATGTCATCCATATTCAGCTGAAATCTCAGCTCCGCTGAAGCCCAGCGTTTCCCTTCTCTCCCCCTGGAAGCCCAGCTGCAAGCTCCCAGCTGGTCCCAAAATTTCCCTGTGGGAATGAGCGGGCTCAGCTAGGGATCACAGAAGAAGGGATCGTGCATCAGGTGCATGGAAAGGCCCCATGGTACATAGTTCATAGTGAAGCAAGCAATAAAACCCCCTGGTTTGGAGGCACCTCTTCTCTGACTGTGATGGAAAGTCTTTCTTTGGGGGGGTCACTATACAGGGAGGAAATGCTTTCTCTCTCTGAGACCGAAGGATTGGGTCTGACCTGGTTTTCCCAGCCCTTACAGCCTAGGAGAGCCAGGTTTTACAGCATGGTGAGATATCCCACTCTCACAAGCTAGATGCCTCCATGCCTACTCCAGTATGACTCTATTAAAAACCTAATTGTATACATGTTGCACACCCAGTCTCTTCGATGTCAGCTTGATGTCTCCCTCACACACTTATTGTACCTGTATCAATGCTCTTTTAACAACTAATTGACCTTTTATTAACATATAATAACTTACTTATTAAATATAAATTAAAGACTTAATTGAGACACTTAATCTAGAGTGGCTCAGTCTATCACCCTCATAAGCATAATGTATAATTTAATTAATTGACAGAGCTGATAATAGCATGTCATCTGTCACCATTTCTCCTGACCTGGGAGCTGGTTGCAGCCCAAGGGTTTAGCCACAGGTGCAAACCCCACAGTGGTACACTGGGGTTTTGCTTTTGCTATTCAATACACCAGGCACAGACATCTGCATGCTGATACCCACCCCTACCAAAATGCTGCCCAGGATCACAAATAGAAACATTTTATCTGCTTAGAAGGAGAAGGCTGAATGTGCACCAGGCACTGATGGGGAAGGACCAGCTTATCCCCGGTTGGGGCTGTTGGTGTAGGACAGCCACCACATCCTTGCGCTTCCTTTCCCCTCCCTCTAAGCAGATACAGCTGCCCCAAAAGTGAGGTGCAGACAGCATCCTTCAAGTGGAGAGATGGCTGGTGACCCTGCATTCCTCGGCACACAAGGGGACAACAAGGCAGGGTTTTATTTCCCCGCTGGGCGATATTCCTTCTGATCCAGCTAAAATTTGGGCCCATGCACCATTTTTCACAGGCAGGCACATATATTCCGCACCCTTCCACCCCCACCACCGTCCCCCAGCAATAGAGAATTTCATTTTAAAAACTGAAAGATTTAATTTAAAAATACAAAATGGCAAAGGGAGGGTTTTTAAATAAAAAAATAAAGGTAAAGAGATGATGGTTGGAACAAAATGTTCTAGAAGAAAGCTGTTCCCTTGGGGTTTCTTTTCTTTAAGCTTTGCATATTACAATTTGAAATTTTTGTAAAGAGATCCCCATTTTATATTCACACTGGTAGCCTGAATTTAAATATCTCTCTCACCTGAGATTAATACAGGCTTCACCCTGAATTACTTCCCAGCTCTGAAGCACAGCTCTGGAGAGCTCAACTCTCCACAAATTCACTTCTCTTTTAGAGGCATAAAAGCTTATGAAATATATGAAATATTAAAATAGCATGTGTGCTGGGGCAGGGAGGGGGGAAGGGAAGGCTGGGTCAGTGAGGTGGGGCTCCTTTGATATGAAACCACACTTTTCCTCAAATGAAACCAAGGATCTGTTAGCACAGGACAAGAGAACCCCTTAAACACTGAAAGCAAAGATTTCAGCCCAACAGATGATGCTATTTATTTATTTATTTGTAATTGTTAAGCCCTGCAAAGGGAGCAGGATGAAATCCATGTCTTGTGCAACAGAAAACATTTCCATAAAACAGTAGAAAATATCGAGTTTCTTCAGAGCAAAACAAAGTATTCCCTGCAAATGAGGTTATAAAGGAAGTTGTAAACACCAGCTCCTTATTATTCTACTTGATGGGGAAAGCCACTTTGTTTTAGATGCTGAGGACCCATTAGCTAATTGCCATAGAAATCCAGCATTTGAAATAATGATTTAACCCTTATGGAGCTGCGAGGCTGGTGCAAGAGGGCAGCAGTTGCAGGAGTGATGCTGGTGCAACAGCAGGATGGGCAGCAGGGAACCCGGGGTGCTTGCGTGGACCACCATAACCCAGGGTTACTACATCCCACTCCTTAGCAGAGGCAATCCTTCAAATGAAATTTGAAGAAATACTTCTCAAGGGATCATCAGCACATGAAACCACTCCAATTTCCTCCTTCTTGGCCTCTGAAGTCTCTAGGTCTTGCAGGACACCCAGTGCAGCTGTAGTCCCAAAAAACACCTTAGTTCACAAGCACTTCTGGGTCAAACCCGGAAGGGATGCAGTGGTAGACAAAGTGGGTAGCAGGCAGGCAGCCCACTGCTGCACATCTGCAGTGAGCATCAAGCCCAGGAAACAGGTGGCCCATCTCCATCCTGGGACATGACACATGCTCCTGGATATTCCCAAGGCAAGTGTCACAGCTACTGGAGTCAACTGGACAGGCATATTTTGGGATGTGTTGTGATACCAACACAAGGCTCCATCATGGTGCTTTCTCTTTGCAGCACCTTTTTTCATCTGTAGGCTATGGAATGTATGCTGTTTGCTTAGAAAGGTGTTCACTGCTGCAACACAGGGACTTGTGTGCAGCTGCTCCATTCTACCGCCTGCAATAAATGTCTTCGCTAGCGCTGTTCGTCTGAATCGAATATAGTTTATTTCATTTTAAAAGTCTTCTTTTTTTCTTTTTCTTTTTTTCTTTTTTTTTTTTTTTTCATTNNNNTTGTTTTTGGTTTTGGTTTTTTTTTTTTTTTTTTTTTTTTTTTTTTTTTTTTTTTTTAAAGTTTTTTTTTTTTTTTTTTTTTTTTTTTTTTTTTTTTTTTTTTTTTCATTTCAGGAAAATGAATGTTAGAGCCAGATAAGAAACTATAGTCTGCTTTCAAGAAGGTTACAAGAAAACTGCATCTTGCATTACTAATCCTTTATCTTTCATGTTAACAAAAAGATTAGTGACATATTTTTGAATGAAAGAAAATAAAATAGCAGACGCATCTAAAGAACTGTGTAACTTTCATGCAACACACAAATCGGTTGTTAAACGTGGAAAGAAAAAGGAGGAGAATGAAGGGAAAATTCATAATACATTTCCCTTTGTAAAGTGAGCAAACCAACTTTCTATAATAAGAGAAACTAGCGGAGGACTAGAAGATGCTTCTTTCATAAATGGAGAACGACATTATTTTTACCAGAGGCTGAATTCTTGCCCAGGTTTTCCAGGGCGGGGGCTCAGGAGGTGCTAGCCCCAGGGCAGCCATCCTGCTCCCATAGGGGCTGTGGAGCTACATCCCCCAACCCCTTCCACCAGCCTCAGCTTCAATAGAGCTGTTGCTCTGCCAAAGATCAAATGCACGGTGAACATGTCCCACCCTCCCTTCGTGGTCCATTGTTCCATTCCCCATACACCACATCATAGAATCAGATAGGCTGGAAAAGACCTGTAAGATCATCAAGGCCAACCTTTACCCCGGAAATCCATGGGGGATGAGCTTTTCTGGTGCTTCTCTCCCCAGATCTCCCTGGAAATGCTAGTCCTGATCAGCCCTGCTTTTCCAGGAGAAAACATCTCCCTGCCTTGGCACACAGTGGTTCATTAGGAAGCCCATAATTGAATTCCCTGACCATTCCGTTCTAAAACCCCTTTGATCAAGAATTAGTTAATTACATTGGGCCTGGTATATTCCTTGTCACAAATTTTGCCCATGTCCCCCAGATATGTGATTGCAGGCTCCGCTCGCATTGTGTCCTTTGAAATGCATTTATGAGCCTTTGAAGCTCTCCCCCCTTAATGACGCATTGTTCGTTAATAAGTTGCCTGTAACATTTCCCCATTAGGAAATAGCTGCCTGCGACTCACTTTGGCTTCAATGAGTAATAATAATCCGAATGTAATTGATAATGTCGGAGAAGAAATGGGGAGAGGCACTACCTGGAGAATTGGCTCCAGCAGGGTGGAAGGAGAGAGCGGTCCCTGCCTCCCTCCCGCTGCCGACCTTCCCATTCTCGCCCTGCCAGATATCCATTTGACTTTGAGACAGGGGCTGGATCAAAACTCCCGGCGGCAGATAAGAGCCAGGGAGATCACAGGTAGAGAGCCCTGGCGCGGGCAGCCGTCTCTGCCTCCAGCCAGGAGAGCGGGAGGAGCGCACCGGGCTTCTGGGGAAGGTGAGAGGAGATAAGGAGCATCCGGAAGAGAAGGCAGATGGGGAGATAACGCACATGATGGGGAGATTGTGCCTTGCTTGACTCAGCAAGCAGGGGTTAATGAAGCAGATCGGGGGCTCTGCAGAGCAAAGGGGGTGGAGCCCTTTCGTCCTTCTGCGTTTGGGCTGGAGCCTGTTGTGCCCTCTCCAAGTAGCAGCATCATAACAAATGGACTCCCCAAAAAACTCCTTTTTCCCCAAGGCTTTGCCCTTAGCCCCACATTTCAGCAGTAGTGTCATGGTGTAGGGCTTTGCCAAAATAATGTCTCCAGCTACTTGCTGGGGTGTCTTGCCACCCTGAACAGCCTGCATCCAGGCAGGGCGATGCTCCCCAGCACATACAGCTCTCTGTGTGTCCACATGGATCTTGCCTTTTTCTAATCATTGCTTTATTTTTTCCAAAAATCAAGAAGACCAGGTCTCATCCTTGCACCTAGGTGGGAATACTGCCAGAAAAGATTTCCCTCTGGTGTTTGTGCAGATGTCTTGTCCTGGCTGGGAGGACATCTGTGGGATCACACTCCTGACATAGAAAGCTTTCCTTGCTTACCCTTGTAATTCCAAGTGATTTGGGACAAACAAAAAATGGACAGAAAGGGATACTGCAGGCAGAGGTCAGTGCCCAAAATCTCCATATGGCTATGGTAGAATTGGATATCCAAGGGACCAGAGCATCCAGAAAGAGACACAGAAACTGAGCTCAGCTCAGTCACACAAGCTGACCAGGTAGAATATAATCAGTGCTGGGAAAGAAGCTGCGGCTGCCCCATCCCTGGCAGTGTTCAAGCTCAGGCTGGACAGGGCTTGGAGCAACCTGGTCTAGTGGAAGGTGTCACTACCCATAGCAGTGGGGTTGGGACTGGATGATCTTTAAGGTCCGCTCCAACCCAAACCAGTCTGGGTTTCTGTCACCTCTCATAGCTTTTCCTTCCATCACCATTCATGGAGATGCTCAGCCATGCCTGTCCTGGCAGCACTTTTCACATAAAAACTGACCTAAAATCAAAAAAGTTTAAACAAAAAGGTTATATATCTTTCTTCTCCATCCAAACACAAAGCAATTACTTTTGGACTTAAGGAAATAATTGTTTTCCTTTAACTCCTACCAAAATATCTTTGAATTGCTCTGTTTTGCTGTGACCTCATTTTCAAGCACCCCTCAAACACGGCTCCCACTGCACATCACTGTCTGCACATCACTCTGCCTGTACATCGCTTTCCTCTCTAAAGCTGCTCCTCTTGCACATCACTTGGAAGGTCTTGTCTCTTCCATTTGCTTCTATTGCCCTCTGCTGGGCACTGTCAAAGGAAAGGCTGATGCCCTGGGCAGTGCCTTCTCCTCGCCCCCCTTTGCAGTTTTGGGAGAGCTGCAGAGCCCCATGCTGGTGTGACAGAGCTTCCCCATGATCCCTTGTCACTACTCACATGTCCCAGAGAGGCCCACAGATGTGGGATATGGCCAACCCAGTGAATGGCCAGCACATCTGGTCACCCATGGCAATGAGCAGAAACCAGAGGGGTCTGCAGGACACGCATATGTCATCTGTGACATGTGTGACATACAGAGCAGTTTGGTTCTGCTATTGCACCTGGTTGTGCAGAGCTTGAAAGCTCTGTGCATCCAAAGCTGGGCTAGGCTTTGCCCAGAAGCTCAAAGTAGGATGGACAGAGGCAGTCTTGTGTATCACTTCCTGAAATCTTTTGCTCTGTGCAATGTTTGCATTTCAGGGGCTGTGAGTAGGGGGTGTCTATTGTGGTTCACAGATTAAAGAGAGGCAAAGAAGTTGCCCGGAAGGGTCACACTGGCAAAACTGAAGTAGGTGCTGTAACTGCTAGTGAGGACCTTCAGAGACCACCCAGGTATTGGCAGCTCAGAAAAGGAACAAATTGATGATATTCAGAGGAATATTCTTCATTTCCAAGCATATCATTTCTGCCCTTTGGCAAAAAGCTCCCCTCTCCCCACCCAGCATTTTAGAAGCTTTTGCATTTCATCAAGCTGAATTCAAGGCAGAAAAAGGAGGGAAGAAAGTGGGGACAATCTTCCTTCAAGAACTGGATGGATTTCAGCAGCAGAGAGGTGCTGTAAGGACAGATTGAGGCTCTCCCTTGTGGTGCAGGGAACAGCATGGGGCTGCACCCAGAGCTGGAGGGAAGGGATGGGTCTGGGAGCAGGAGAAAGACTTCATTTAGGGCACCCTGGGGATCTAGCTTCGAGAGGGGTGGTCTTTCCTCCTTCTAAGAGGTAACACCTTCCACCATTCCCCAATCTACCCCCCCCCCCTTCCATCTTCCCCTCCCCAGCAGCCGGATATAAAGTCTCAAAGAATGGCACAGGGAGGAAAACAGATAAAAATAGAAGTGGGTCTTTGGGCACCAAGGGGCTGGAAATCATAGAATAGTTTAGGTTGGAAGAGGCCTTCAAAGCTCACCTAGTCCAGCCACCCTGCAATGATCAGGGACACCTTCATCTGAATCATGTTGCTCAGAATGACATTCAGCCTGGCCGTGGGTGTCTCTTGGGTGTCTCCACCACCTCTCTGACAACCTGTGCCAGGATTTTACTACCCTCATTGCAATGAAGGTGTCTTCAAGATTTCACAGCCAGTGCCGATCAGGCTGAGGAGGGGAGTTCTCCACTTCCAGAAGTCCTCACACAGCCACCAGATTACAGATGACAGAGGAGAGGAGCTCCTCATACCAATTAATTCCCAAATTGTAATTAACATGTGGGCCAGCTCGGTGTGATCCCTAGATGCTAATGAAGCATAGCACTGCTTTAATTCTTGCTATGCCGCACCATCTTCTTATTAAATCCAGGAATAGGTTCCATCACATTTCCCTTAAAGGGAAAAAGGGGAAGAGAGAGAAATGGAGCAGGATTTGTCTCAATGAAATATGATAGATTAGCGTTTGCTGGATAAAGAAAGTAGGAATGGGGGGAGGGCATGATATGTGAAATTTTGTAGGTGCATACGGGCATCGGTATATTCTCTCTCGCAATGACCTCCTTACACCCCATCCATCAGCCTGGGGTTGGCTTATTCTAACTAGCAGAGTCTTTTCTCGTGTCTAACAGGCCCATCAGACACAATCTGCATGCCAATTACTGGAGCAGACCCCCTGATACTGAGGAATGGAAATTAGCTGTCAAGCAAGAAACAGCATCAGCAGGCTGGGTTTGGATTGCCTGCGCTCCCTGCTCACATCCATATGCAGTCTGCTCCGTGTGCAGCCATGACAAGGGAGCCCCCGAAGGAAAAAGTAATCTAGAATAATAATAAAATAAGAAAAAATAATAATAATGAAAACCCCATCACCAAACTAGCATATTTTATTGTTATTCGTGTTGGTTGCCAGCGTCCAGGGCACAATGCAAAATTCACCAGAGGGCAAGAGCCAAACCAAGGAGGAAGGAGGGGGGAAAAGAGTTGGGATAACTGTGTTTTCACAGTGGGTAGATCAAGAAGTGAGGTAAGAGAAGGATGCAGGGAGGAAATGTTGGTGTAATGGCTCAGGGGTGGGTGTACACCAGCAGCCACAGAGCTGCAGCACCTCAAACCTGTCCACTGCAGCACCTCAAACCTGTCCACTGCAGCCCCAGCACCTGCTGCAGGGGGGGACAAATCCCACCACAGGATGGGGAAGCACAGCATCCAGGAAGACATACCCCAAAATCAGGTTGGAAATGCACTGGCCAGGGCATGCAGAAGGCTGCCCCTCTACTCTGCTCTCATGAGACCTCACCTGGAGTATTGTGTGCAGTTCTGGTGTCCTCAACATAAAAAGGACATGGAGCTGTTGGAACAAGTCCAACAAGTCCACAAGGATGATCAGGGGACTGGAGCATCTCCCATACAAAGACAGGCTGAGAAAGTTGGGGCTGTTCAGCCTGGGGAAGAGAAGGCTGCATGGAGACCTCCTAGCAGCCCTCCAGTATCTGAATGGGACCTATAGAGATGCTGGAGAGGGGCTCTTCATTAGGGACTGTAGTGACAGAACAAGAGGTAATGGGCTCAAACTTAAACAGGAGAGGTTTAGATTGGATCTAAGGAAGAAATTCTTTCCTGTTAGGGTGGTGAGGCACTGGAATGGGTTGCCCAGTGAGGTTGTGAATGCTCCATCCCTGGCAGTGTTCAAGGCCAGGTTGGATGAAGCCTTAGGTGCCATGGTTTAGTGTGAGGTGTCCCTGCTTATGGCAGGGGGGTTGGAACTGGATGATCTTAAGGTCCTTTCCAACCCTAACTATTCTATGATTCTATGATTTTCCTTCTCAAACAGGGGTGATAACTGTCTCCTCATAGAAATAGGCATCCAAGGCCATGCTCTATCTGGTGCTTTCCATGGGCAGGAGACAGTGTGAAAAGGGGAGCTAGAGTTGGTGCTGGGAGGGCTGTTTAGTCCTGGAGAAATAACGCACCAAAACAGAACCATAATGACAAATCTCCTGCATCCTGCTGACCCATGATGGAGAGGTGATAGAGGAGAAAGGCAAGGGGGGACAGAAGCTGGCCGTGAGGATGCATCACCCCTTGCAGCAAAGGGCTGAAATAGGGCAGGGGGCTAAAGCCAGAAGGTGAACTGCAGGGTCACAGCAGGAGGAGGAAGGCAACTTTCTGCAGCCCACCTTTGTGCTGGGGGAAGCCCCCCTCAGCAGCCTCTTCCAACTCCCTGCCTGCAGCTGCGTTCTCAGGGGTCACAGCACCACAACTTAACAAGCATCACTTAACCTGCTTCCCTGCTCCATAATAACCTCATACATCAACCGCGAAGAGAGCGAGGAGCATGGCTAGAAGGGCTCTACTTCTATGTCCAGCATCATTATCCCAAGGTCCCTTGGTTTGATATGCAAACAGGCTTCAGGTCCCCAGGAGGAGAGTGCCCTATTCAGTGGATATCAGTTATTCCTGCCCACAGCATGGACCCAGCCTGACATCTAGCAGCACTGAGCAAATTGATGCTGCAGCTGGCAGCAAATTGGGCTGACTGGGAGCTCTCTGCATGCCTCAAGTGCCCAGGGACCAATTCTCACCCTTCCAGATGATTCAGCAACAACCTCCCATTCCAGGTCAGCTTTCAGCAGCACTCACTTTATCTGTCCCCTCTTCTTCCTCTTCCAGGTGCCCATCCTGATGCAGTGTTTTACCCCCTTTTAAGCAGCTAGACACCTTGTGTCACACCTATGAGGGGCATCCTGTACCTGACACTCTGGACGGCTTCCTGAGGATCTGGATCCTGCATCTGACCCAGCATTCCCCACCAAGACTGCAACCATCTCTCTCTTTCCTGCTCTGGGATCCCTGTCTCTCACACCTCCACTTTCCCCACAGTCCCAATGCCCCATGCATCATGAGAGGAACATGGTTCTCCAGCAAGAGGAAATCTGCTGCCTGCTCCGCTTCCCTGGGGAGGTCTCATTGCATGTGGCATGGATGCAAACCTCATCCCTTCTCCGCAGCCATCAGCAGCCCCTTCTCCCAAGCCACCACAGAGCAGCACAGCAGCAAGCTGGGATTCTACAGGATCATGATAGGCTGAACCTGCCACAGCCAGCACCAAAACTTGGAGTGGTCCAACTGCTTCACTGGACTGGCCAAATGTTGGAGCCCAGGCTCTAGGTTTGGGATTGTTTTTCCTTAGGGAGGAGCAGTGGGATGGAGGAGATGGGGCCAAACTGGAGGAAAGAGATGACAGTTATAGACAGTTGTGCTATGCTTAGAGAAGGCTGAGCCCCTTGCTACCTTCTCTGAGGCAGGATAACTCACACACAGACCAGGCCAGGCTGAGCTGAGCAACTTAGTTTGTTTATTGAGTCAATGGGCTCCTCACTGGGTGATGCTGCGGAAGGACTGGACGGCAGGGCCAGCAGCTCCCCATTCCACAGGCTTGCGGTACTCCCCCTTGGGCAGCAGGTACTGCCTGCCCCGGTAGTTGGGATGCTCATAGAAAACCCAGACGCCCTCCAGCACTCTGCAGGCGTGGACCTCGCGCATGTGCCACTCCTCCATGACTGAAGGGCAGTCTTCAGTGGTTTCAAACATCTGCCCACCAAAATCTCCCTTCTCAAATACCTGGATGTGGCCCCGACCTCCACTTGGCTAGAGGAAAAGGAGAGAAAATAGCAGAGAGCTGGAGGGGGCACCTGTACATCTCTGACAGATGACAGAACCTGGCTCCAGCAGATGAGAGCCGAGCTGAGGCGTGATTAGACTCAGACCAGATACAAATCACTACCCCCCCTCCCCCCCCCAGCACACCAGGACAGGGCTGAACAGCCCCCAAAAAGCACAGTGGGGAGGCAGTCAGGATAACTCTTGCGTGGGTATCACATTCAGAGGCACAAAAGCACTGAGCAGAGCAGTTTCAGCTCAAACCTCCGTGACAGCCCCACTTTCGCAGGGAGGAAGGCTGCAGGGAGGGATAAGGCCAAGTCAGCAAGTGCTAGGCTCCCTATCCCAGGCAGCCTGCCTATCCCCGCTGCTGGTCTGACCCTTCAGCCACTCCACATGAGCATCAGGAGAGCCGGACCCCCTGCACTCCCCACTCCTCCAGGCAAGGAGGAGTTTAATGAGCTGGTGACCCCGGCTGGGTTGTATTACAGGCGAACACAGCATGGGTATTTTCCACTGTGATTTGAAACGCTGCATTGCCTGAAGGCACTGCAGGTTTAATCTTCAGCTGGCTGGACACGGCCTATCCGCCACTCCCCCCCATCCACCCAAGCCTGTTCTCATTGCCAGCACCAGCCGAGCTCTGCAGGGTCTCCTCACTGTCACTGGGATGCTCAGACTCAACGCCTGCAAGCAGCAGGTCCCCATGCACCATCCCCAGGCTCAGGAGAGGAAGCCTGGCACCAGGTAGACATGCAGGATAAGGCCTCCACATTTCATCCTGAATAGGTGTTTTGGTTCCATCTTTTATTGCCAGACCTGTGTTCTGAACTGGCTAGAAATTCCCCTGCCCTCTGCAAAGGGATTTAAACCTAGCTCAAACCCAGAAAAGACTGCAGACATAAAAGCAAAACCCCTTCTCAGCTGTGAGACCTGCTCCATGCTGACTTTCTACTCAAGACACCAATGCACAGATCACCAATGTCTGCCCTGCTGCTGGCAAAAACACAGCAGCAGCACTCAACGGTCTCAACCCCAATTCACACTCCATCTACGCTCCCATCCCTGTCAGCTTTAAAGTGCGCTTCTCCCTATAGGTTTCCCAAAGGGATCATTCCCTCTGTTCCTTTCTCCCCACCAGTGCTTCCAGAGTGTAAACACTGTGGGATGGATAAACCTACATTTATCCCATCTCCTGCTGGTGCTGCCAGAGGCTGCAGAAGCATCTTCCCATCACCAGTTAGGAGGGGATGAGCACAGTTACTGCAGCAGGGAGATATGCATTGTCCTGTGCTCTCCTAATACCAGGTGACACAGGGCTGCTCCAAGCATGCCTATGGAGCACTTCAGGCACTCCCAATCCTGGTCACTCCAGGTCTCCTACTGGGCCCATTGTCTCCGTGCCCAGATGGGCTTCCTGGTACTGAGAGTTGGTTCTCTGTGTTAGAAGGGAGCCCTGGCTTGCTACAGAGGCAAATAAACTGCCCCTTGTTCAAAGTGCTCCTGAAAAAAACTGCATCCCACTGTTACAAGCCTTGCATCCACCATCCTTCTTTGGGGAGAAAGCAACAGGCAAACCTTGGAGTGACCTGCCTGGACACTGAAGTCCCTGGAGAAACACACAGATAAAACTATGCTGCTGTTCCTATGGAAATTCACCTACAAAGCACTCAAAAGCATCTGCTTTTTCCCACTGTAGCCAAGAGTTCTTCATTCCACCAAATACCTAGCTATTCCCAGAGAAGGACTGCAGGAACAAGCCCCATATAGCCATCCTCCCCAAGGGAGCACCACAAACATGCTGAAACCTTTTAATTATAGGTGTGCAAATTAAGAAGTCACACTTACTATCTGGATGGCTTTGCAGGAGCCAAGGCGGTCGTTCAGGCCCATCCAGTGCTGGTAATGAGGATACTCCCCTTGTGTCAGAACATACATGTTCCCAGAAAAGTTGGGCCTCTCATAGGCCACCCAGGCACCTCCATCCACACGGATGGAGTTGCAGCGGCTCAGGTAGGTGTGAAAATCGGGGCAGTCACCATCACACTCATAGCTACGGCCTAGGAAATTCTTTTCTTCATAGAAAGTGACCTGAAACACAAGCAGAGGAAGAAAGGCAGGGAGGTTCCTTGTCCCCCAGCACATGCTTGCAGCCATATTCTAGCCACATCACGACATGAAATGTCTGAAAACAAAGCCCTCAAGGTGTGAAAAGGTCATGGAGCCCAACCACTGAGCAGGATGAACTCCATCCCAGCTAACCCTGGCAGCCGACTCACCAGTGTGGTCCCAACACCTGCAGTCTGCCACCAATGTCTTACCCTTCCCAGCACCTAGTTCTGTCCCAGTCCAACACAAAACTCCTTTGGTGAAGCCCCAAACAGCAGCAAAATACTATTAATACATTTTCCTTTCACCTTGTCTAGAACAGTAGTTACTAAATTATGGCCGAGGGAGCCAAGTAGTAGATGTATTGTGTAACCTGTCCCCATGTCTCTCCCTGCTGAGTAAGCTCTTCCCACCTTCAGTGCAATGGAGAGTTGGGAGATCACTCTCATTCTTCCAGGAAATGAATAAAGGTTGTAAAAGGTGTGCAGTAAAATGTCCAACCTGTCTGTGCCCATGCTAACTATGCTGCTCAGCCCTTGCCAGCCACAGCCCTGCTGTTGCTTTACAGATCCTGTTTCTGGATCTTTGTCCCTAGAGGTATACCCTGAAAAATCCGCCAGCATGAGCCCAGAGGCGGCACTGAAAGACCTGCTCATGGAGGCTTGGCAGCCACTCATTGTCAGTAATCCTCTACTTGAAGCCAGTGGTCAAGGAAGCTACAGGATCTTCCCCTCTTCAGCCTCACTCTCTGAGCTCTGCAGTCCCACCACTGTCCATGCAGTGAGGGTCCAGCAGGGTCAATGATGAACTCTGCCCAACATCTGTTAGACCACAGGTCTGGTCTCCATGCAGGCAGCACTCTGCCTGGGCAGAGGGATGCCTCCTCCAGTAATTGGCAGTGGGAAAGGAATGGGTCTCCATCACCTCTGGCCCTGGTTCTGCATAAGCTGCCTTGATTTTGTGGCTGACAGCAGAACCAGCTCCTATTATAGCAACTGTGCATGAAGTTGGCTAAGTTGGCCTTTAGTTTTGTAACAGAAAAGCTCATTTGATGTTTCTTCCCCACCTAGCCTAACACAATACTGAACTTCATTGTCTCCCTGCACTTATAAAGCCACAAAGAGAAAAAAAGTCCAAGAGAACATTAAGGGTATGACCATTCCCACAGCACAGTGACCAAACAAGTGTTGTTTGTTTTATTCCTAGACCATTTATAGGAAGACTTTAGAACAGGGCTCCTGACCACCAACACAGCCCTTTGCACACACACCTCAGTTCATTCAGACCCTCACACTCAGCGCTTCTCAGTTTTCCCCCAACAATCCAGGCTCAAGCAGACCCGACTGACGTTCCTCACCCACAGCATAATGACAGGTGAATTACAGATTTCAATTCCAGATTCGTCAGTTCATTTCAGTCACATCTTCCTCCAACACAAATCACCTTCCTTCAGGAAAGCCATCAAGTTTCTCTGCTTACAGTGTTAACCACTCACTGCCCAAACTTGCTTTTTGGGGGCTTACCTGGCAGATAACAGATTTACCATAACACATCTTCCTTACAGGACTGTAAAACTCTTACTCCTTTGGCCACCTAATAGCAGCTATCATATTTCTTCCCAACAGCAGCTCTGCTAGAAGAAAGCTCATAAGCAATAACTACCAGTGCTCTCTATGCAAGCAGCATGGAGGCAGCAACTCCCTTTCTAGGGCAGACTGCTTTCTCAGGTTGTGAGAAAGAGTGTTTAATTATCTCCTTTGCCCTCTTCTTCTTCCTGGAACGTGCTAGATAAGAGCATGGCATACAGAAAGAAGAGATTCACACTCTTTCACTGACTTAAGTCCCCTTGGACATTTTGTTGCACCACATAATTAATTCCCTGTAGCACACTCAACAGGGACATGGCTTTCTGCAGGGGTAAAGGCAGTATGTGCTTGGGTCTCTTCAAGCAGACAGGAGACTCCAGTATGAATCAGCTGCAGTTCCCCAGCACCTTCTTTATGCACAAGTACATCAAGACTGCACCACTGGAATCTGACGATCAGCAGGTTAGAAGCAAACAGCACACCCATCCTCGGTTTCTAAAGACTGCTCACAAATGGCCAAATCACTTTGAGCCAAGATCATAGATGAGAGGAGTAAGGAAGTAGAGACTGATTCCAGATCTTCCATAGACATCATACAACCTACAAACCACCCTGCTTCTAAGCCCTCTGCTACCTCACGTCTTATAGTCTTGGCACTGTGGAGGAATTTACTGAAGGAATGTCACATGACAGCAACTCATATAATGGAAAGATGAACATCTGACCACAACCTCTTAACTGATGTTTAATATTTGTCAGGAGGAACTGGCCACTAGCTAAAGCTCTTGCCCTCCTTTCCCAGCTGTTTTATTCCTGCCTAGGAATAACCTTGCAACAAGGTCTGTACGACCAAACAGCTTAGCTCTGCCAACTTCAAGGCTGAAAAATACAGCAATAGAGCTGGATCCCTATCTGATGCACACCCTTCCAGGTGAAGCTGAACTTTCTGATGCATCTCCTTCTCCAGTTTAAATTCACCTCTGATTCCACCAAATCACAAGGCCAGTTGGCCTCTCTCTGGGAACATTATTAGTTTCAGTGCTGTGGTCATCATTCAGGCATCTTTCTGTCGCAGCATACCTTTTGCTCCACCATAGAAGGGGAATGTGGAGGACACCCAGCACAGACTCAGGCCATTCCAAGGAAGCCTTCCACAAGACTCTGCTCTGCAAATGCAGCTCATCAGGTTTGCTGCTGGCACAGCAGCCTCCATCACTAATGTGCAAGGCATTAGGCCCTGATGCATCTTTAAATATGCTCTCACCAGTCACCGTGTTCAACTTCATCCTCTCACAGAGCCACACCTAGAGGAGACAGCCAAGATCTGGGAAAAGACTAGCAAGGGCTTTTAGCCATGATAACAAATAGGCTGCAAATAAACTTACCTTGGTTCCAGCTCCAGACATTTTCTGTTCCAGGGAAGCTCCCTAGTGCTAGAGGAATGTCAGAAGCTGTTACAACCATCCAGGATCCGAGGCACCCTTTTTATAATGGGTTTGTTTTAAATGAGACAGCTGCTTTGTCATGAGAATAGGATCCAAAAATTGAGTCAGTAATTCTGAGGCTATAGCAGATTTCCAGAAAAGCAAGCAGGATTATGGAATAAAGGAAGGCTTTGCCATCCTCCCTTTGTCACCATTTGCTGAATCAGAACACCAAAACTCTGCCAAACACACTCAAAAACATGTATGCCAAGTCCTGGAGGATGGGGTACAATTTGGCTGCTCTCTCCCTTTCAAGCATATTAAACAAGAAGGCATCTTGTCAGCTCCAAAAGGCCCACCTCTGTGAGGATGAAACCCAATATTCATCAGAGAACATCTAGCCACACCCCACCAAAAGGAGTTCTTTCACACATCAAATAGTAAGGAACAATGTCCAAATTTCTGACCATATGTGCTAATGTCACAATTCAACTCGGAGCTCCTACACCACTATCTGAGGCTTGAGCAGAAGAGTTTTCCTTCTATCCCACTGAGGCCCACTGAGCAGGGGGGGCAGAGATTGCTGGCTTACATACACCCGCCAGCACGATATGAAAAAACACCTCTGCAGCTATTCACTGCACCAGCCCAAAGGCTTAGTGAAACAAAGGGAAATTAATTCGGCACAGCAATGCCTGCAGCACACAGACCCCATTTCAAATCTGTCAGAACAAGCAGTCTGGCAGCAGCAGCTCTGCATGCCACCCCATGTACATCGCCACAGCAGCCCAACAGACAGCCTGAAACAGATGCGTTCAGCAGTATCTCACCCTTTCCCTCTTTAGGTGTCTTGAATCACCCAGTGCTGTTGCTTACAGCTCTTACTGCTCAAACACTGTGAGAACACTTCACATATCAATTAGAAAGAAAATAAAATCTGCCTGACGAAGATCAGCATTCAACCACAATACAGGTCCTATCAAAGGACAATTCAGCAGCTGCCTTTGGTCATCCAATGCCTCTGACTATGTTGCCTTCCTTATTTAGGTGCTCAGCTACAAGCCCATCTTCCCAGGACTGGTTCCACCAGCCCCTGAGAATAGTACTCAGTCAAGCTTATACTCTTTAGAAGAAATACTAAAGGTAGGAAACAGTGTTTGTATCAAAATGCTGTGCTAGGGCGCTTTCAAAACATTCATTTCCGTGGCTGTTAATAAATTGACACTTTTCTCCCTACTGACCGGTTCACATTTCACAAAGCAGTAAAGATGCTGTGTCCCTGACACTCACTGTACAGGTAAAAGTAGGACATATATCAAGCTTATCTAAGAACTCTGTTTTATTGACATTTGTCAAAACCATGCAAACATACAAGGAAGTGAATCCCATAAAATCACACTGCTTAAGTGCCATCTTTGTATTTAAAAATCAATCTAAATCTAAATCAATTTATAAAAAAAAAATCAGCTGAAATTAATTCATAACAAAATCAAACATTTCTTTTTCACATTCACAAAAAACAGTGCAGCTGGCTTGTACCATAAAAAGATGCAGGTGATGCCAAGGGCCCTGCATCCAGCTTTGCACCAGGGAGGGCTGCTTTGCTGGGTACTTGCACACCATGGACGCTAGCCACGATGACAGCCTCCTCACTCAAGGAGGCATACTTCTTCATCCTCTAGCACCATACTTTCTCAGTTACCAACAGCATAGCTGCAGCACATTCCTGAGAAAGTGGCAGCAATCAGAAATCCTAAACCAGACACACAGTCCAATCCACACCAAGGGTGGGTGTCAGATCCACGTCGACTGCGTTCAGGCAAGACGGCCACAAAGTCTTAATGAGAACTGTTTTCCCAGAGCTCTGTAACAAAGTAAGAGGAGAAAATTTTACTACAGCACCAACAAAGAAAAAGCAGCTTAGAGAATAAAGAAAAGGGGAAAAAACCCAAACCAAGTTTCTAATGGTTTTGTTGCTGATTTGGGACTTTCTAAACAAAGATACGGAGTCTAGTTCAGAAAGGAGACATTGTTTACTCTGTGCACAGTGCTCAGAAGTCTCCACAAATCAAGCACCCCCAGGATTGTAACTTTAAGCTATTTACATATTTTGACAATGTAATCAGTGTCCTTTGTTTGAGAGTTACACAATTAATTAGTATTCCACCCTTTACTTATTGATTAAAAGTCCCTCTCACCTCTCATGCTAAACAGGCACTATGCTCAGTTAAGCTAATAGTGTCGTGTAATCAGTGGTGGCCCCTCAGAATAGGAAAGACTGAGCATGGTGCCAGATAAAAAGTGAGAGAGAACTTTTCCCAAGTTAAAAGATCTCCCCTGTATTTGCCCTGATGGGCCAATATGCATCCCAAACCAATTCTCAGGAATATAACAATAATCCAAATTCCACATGCTCCAGTGTCCACCGTAATCATGCACGGGAATACCTTCAGGTACTTTTTACTCCTCTGATCCAAATGTTTTCTGATACAAGTTGCTCAGGGGGTGAAATCAAAACAGAAATAATAGTAACAATATCTTGTATAGGACATTGCTCAAGAACTCACCACAACCAGAGGTTCGCCATGAGAGTCCCTGGATAATCACACCGGTGTGTGTTGGAGGTCATCTGGCGAATACCTCTGGCTGCGATGATTTCCAAAGCAAGGTCCAGTCCAAATGGTGTCCCATCTGGGCCACCAAAAACTTGTTGAAAAGCATGATAAAGGCTTGTCTTTGGCTCCTAAACCACTTCTGCTGGGAAGAAAAAGACACTACAAAGTAAGAATTATTTGAGTCTCACTCGGCTCTCTTAAGCAAAAGGGGAAACAGAGAAGTACAGACATTAATGCACAGAGCCTCTTTAAAAGGGCAGCTATTCAAATCAGGGGTTTTTTTACATCAGATTATGGCCTGTAAAGGCCTGTCTGCCTTTACAGATGCACACAGCATCTTTGTGTTTCTCCAACAAAGCAAACAGAACACCTGCACAGAACAATGGATGTGCTGAGTACAGTGAACAGATTCAAACTGAAAAGAGGTTTTGACTGCAAAATAAGAACTAAAACCAAACACAACGCTATTGGCAGAATAGTTTATTGAACAGCCTCCTCTTTTTTCTACCTCTGCCTAACCTGTACACACAACCATGGGACAATTCTTCAGAAGAATCAAGAGAAACAGGCTTCTACTCACCCTTCCATTTCTCTTGCTGCTCAGGAATGTGATGCTATCCTGCTGCCTGCTTGGAGCCTACTGCAGGGGGAACAAGGCTATCCAGCTGCTGACGGTTCCCTGTCTGAACCAGCCATTCATAGAACTGTGTTTCTACCAGTACCTGGAACTGTTTCCTCTGATCCCTGAAACCAAAAGATCAGAAGGGAAGTATGCAAAGCTATCATTTATTTATAGTATTATACTTCTAACTGCACCTTCACTATCAAAACAAGCCTCCTTACGTATCAGCTAAGAGCTGATGGTTCCTGAACTATATCGGGAAGAAAAGCTTTCTACCGAGTGAGCATGACTACAATGAACCCCAAAGGCAGAACTTGGTGGCGATAGAAATGATGCAAATCTCCCCAACCCACCAGCACAGCAACCCTGCTTCACAGGGCTGCTGAGGAGGAACCCATTCCTAATTCGATGTGCTGATCCCATCCTCTAGTGTGAAAAGCAGCACATAAGCCCTATTCATTTTTGTGCCACTCAGCTTCAGAGAGGCTCAGTGTGCCCAGACCCTTTTTTCAAGTTATTGGCTCTTCTTTATACTATCACTTTCATTTGAGATGTTCCCCAGAAAGCAGGGTTCTACGACAGCAACTAACCTAAATTCCTCCCCAGTGAATGTGAACACAAAAGCAGTCACTGCTTTCTTCCCTTATGGCTTTATTTTCTCCAAGTGCTTTTTATATACCTTGATCTGCTACTGACCCTGAAAGACTTTCTGTCCGATATGCTCAGGAAATGAATAAACAGGATTTTATGCTTTTGCAAGTTGTTCCTCAAGCTGTCTTATTGGTCCTGTCTTACGGGGGTTTTACTTTCAGCCTGGCAGGATTTACATTCTTTTTCTGCCCCACTTTCCTCATTCAGACAACTTCAACTTCTTGAAGGATGTCTTCTTATTTCTAACATTCTCTTTCACCTCCCCGCTCAAGCATGGCAGCTTTTTTCTTTCTACAAGTCTGATACCCTGCTTGTTCTAAGCTTCCTAGATGTCTCCCAAGTTGCTTCCCTGCCTGTAGGAGACAGACATTTTACACCATCAGCTGCCCAGTTTCTTTTCAGGAAGCTTCTAAACTTGCCACAGTTCTCCCCCTTTTTATGAAATAAGTCACTCCAGTAGAGAGTGGCTTGCTTCCTGTGACTGCTGTAGAAGAGGTTAAATCTAACCATAAAGGCTGAGAGTTGTTTCCTCTCTGCTGCCCTTGAAGACTCAGGGCTGAAAGTCCAGAGTCACATCTATCATCACTATTGGGTCACCACTGCTGAGCCACCCTGAACCTGCATCAAAATCCTGATCCAGAATCCTTTCTCTTTCCATCTAGAGCTCTTCCAAACTGCATGCTCCTCCACACTTGGCACAGAGGCACCTGGATTTCAGAGAGGATCATGAGAAGCAGAGGGAGCTCCTCCAAAACAATGAGCCATCAATTGGGCTAGAACTCCTCAGCCTGGTATGATGGGAAATATTGACAGTTTGACCCAAGAAGAGGTTTTCATATTCCGAGTTCCCTACAGGATAAACCCCTCCAAAATCACTGCTTATCAGCACCCAGTTACACAACCGTTACAAGTCATCGACTGAGCACAGAACAGAAAGAAAATCTATACAGCTTAAGTCCAGCTTAGGGAACTAAACTTGTTCTCATCTTTTCAAGTCTTTACAATTGAATAACTGGGTTTCTAACCCCATTCTGTATTTGCAAAGGAAGCCAGGTCCTTCAGGTTTGCAGTTCACAAAAAAAGATAAAAGCAGCTAAACTGAAGTCAGCAGAGATTCTGCAGCCTTGTCCAATCTGGCTGGCTGCAGAAGAAAGCATGCTGACAAAGAAGCAAGAAGAACTTTGTCAGAACTCCACAATAGGTACTGAGAAAGCAGAAGCACATGAGTACATGAGATGGGCTAGGACAGGCCTAGGTAGTACAGTAAAAGCTGGGCAGAGGATGCAATGCAATCTGATAAAGAGGGCTTTAAAAGCTACTGTCCATGAGGTGATCTACTGTAATGGTTCACATGCACATTCTCAGCTCACCTCAACAACAGATGGGACAGTAATTTAAAGCTTCAGCCTCCTTGTAATGGTTGGACTAAGACCCAATCAGCTGCAGGCCAATAATTAGTCGAGCTGTTGTTCAGGGTATGCACCTAGATGTCACCCACAGCAGCATGCAACACTGGAAGCAGAACAGAGACAGTACCCAGTGTGAGATCATTTGTAAACTCTTACTACTGCCAGGATGGTTCCCTCATGTCAGCCCTCAACAGTATCTGGGCATGCTCTTCATTGAATCTCACATACTCCAATTTGGATTCAGCACTCACTTGGTCAGGCCTGCCTCCTTCACAGTTTTCTGCCATATCTGCACGTTCTGCTCCCTCTGACTCAGTGCCTTCTGATATGCATGGGGAAGCCCACCCGGCGTCTCTGTGGTGTCTCCTTCCATCTCAAAAGGAATCACGAAGGTGTAGAAGTCTGAGGGCGGCAGGAGGCGGAAGACACTCATGTCACTGCTCTCCTTGCACACCAGCATGGGACTGTCCCAGTAGTTTGGCAGAGTGGCCAAGCCCACCTGAGCCATGTGGTCTTCAAGCATTGGATAGTGGGTGTGGAAAGGGGCAAAGCTGACTGCTTGGTTCCCCGAGAGGATGAGAGGCTGGGTAGGTGTGAGAGTGTAAAAAGTACAGCCAGCAGTGGAAGAAAGGGACAAACGATGGCAAACCACAATGACCTTGACGTTGTCACAGCTGTGGACGTGCACAGATGCCTGCACAGGGCCGAGGACAAAAGTGCTATTCCGGCACTTCTCAATGGTCACAGACCTACATAAGAACAAGAGGGAGAAGACACAATGAGCAGGAAAGAGCAAACCCAGGACTTTTACACTGCTTAGTCCATCTAACGAGAACGTAGCACTTGAACAAACTTGCTGAAAAGACATCTAACTGTGTCCCAGGAGAACAAAAACTCACCGGAGGGGAGAGAGGAGGTAAATGAAGGACTCATTGCAGCGATGAATTCTTACATGAGCCCCTACCAGGGTGTCCGAGCTCTTGGCCAGTGTCTGCTTGTACACTTGGCTCATTATTACCATGGGAAACACCTCAGGCACCACACAAGTATTGCAGGCAATCTTTGCTCTCCTGGTTGTTCCTTCAACTGCAAAATAAAGTTCTCCAATGCATTTAATGGTGTTATTTTTTTAAAGCACAGAAAGGCTACAGGAGACTCCTACAGAGAGACAGACATGATGGCTCACTGTCCACATCATCCAGCAATCCCTCAAAAAAATAATCAGCCCAAAATGCAGGAAAGTGCCACCAAACTCCACTCTTCATGTACCAGTCACACCATCCACCAATGCCTACCAGGCAGCTCAGCAGCACAAAGCAGTCTGAAGGTCCAGAACTCAGGGAACATTGGAAAATCAAAACCATTTCAAGATTATCAAGGGGTGGCCAATGCCTCCCACAAGCTACAGGCAGTCCTGATCATCTCCAATTCCAGAAGACTTATCCCAAACATGAGACCTTCCTTGGCAGGAAGATCCTTATTGCAAGCTTTATGTTGAAAGCAGGAACCGTGTTTTAAGACATTGTAATGCTCCCTCTACAGTACAATCCTTGAGCAACCTCACTGCCCTACCTAACATATGTCACTCTTACAATCGTGCAGCCAGAGAAACAAAACATTCATCTGAATTTTTTCTTCCTAAGGTAGAAGGTGCCTTAACTTCACTGCCATACCCGTGAAGGCAAGGGTCTGCAATTTAAGCCACGGAAACCCAGACCAGTTCTCAGCTTTGCCACAAACACATCACATTATCTATTCCCTATGCCCAGCTGTACTTAATTAATAAGGGTACTAATCCTGACCTCACTCAGAGTGGCCTTTGACAATAACATCATTAATGCTTGCTCACAAAAGTGATCCAAAGACCAGAAAAATATACATAGATGTTATGCAGCACTCTCTCATCTCCCAGACTTGCCCCTAAGCTGTCACGTTCCCCATGGCCACAGGAAAAGGACGCAAGCCCTCACAAAATTGCCAGATCCCCCATCAGCAAGAGGAGCTGAGACTGTAAAGCTATTTCTAAAGATAAAGACAAGGCCTGTAGGTACCTTGCTGTGCCCATGCAAGTTTCTTCCCAGACTTGAGGCAGGCAGTCATTCCAAAAGGGTTTGTTGTCAGGCAAGACCGCAGCCAGCTCTCTAGCTTGGGGAAAGAGAAGGCTCTAGAGATCTTTGAGTAGCCATTCTGCCCAGGACAGGGCTGACAGAGGGCAAGCTTGTGCAGTGGAAGGACCGTCCTGGATTTGTTCATGGTCCCTTCAATAAGGAAGCTGAGGGCACAGACAGCTTCGTAGGATACCAGGCTACTGTGGTTTGAATGGGAGGAGGCACTGAGCTGCTCAGGCTCCAGCAGCAGTTCAAGCATCTCCAAGAGGTGGCTCTGCACAAAGGTACGGTGATCCTGATCGTTCCAGATCTTGGTGGGCAGAAAAAGACACAAGGAGAAGGTGAGTTCTCACAAAGCTGACATTATATACCCTTCCTTACACTTGTTCTAAAACAGAAAGTGAAGTCAAACATGGTCTCTCCTGCTCACTGTTTTTGCTGCTCTGCTCTTTCAAACTCAGAAAGCAGCCTTCCCCAGAAAGGGAAAAATAATATCCTAACTCTAAGTAGTAAATATTTCATTCTAGAAAGCAGAAACACTCTCCTACAATCCTCATGGATGACAACTGAAAGTAGGAAATAAATCAATAACTGACAGGCAAGGTCTTGCAACTGTTCTATTGGAAAATCACTGCGTCTGTCCCAGACCTTCAGCTATGATTCACTGCCACCTTCTGAGGCACTCCAGGGAAAAAAGCAGAGGGTCATTTCTTCACAGCAAGAGGACCAATAAACCAAACTACCTCTAAAAGAATCATCAGTTTAAATTCTGAAGAGCTCCAGACCAAAAAAAAAAAAGGCAGAAGACCAAAATTATGGCAGATCTTAATAAAGACAACTGTTGTTTGCCTGCAAACTGCAGAACAAGCAACACATGCTGCAATCATACAGTGTCCTTACCATCACATCTTATCCAGCAGCTGTAATCCTTGCTCTGGGACAGAGCCCCTCTTGCACCAGACAAGCCCCACTACACCACTGCAAAAGGCTGAAGCTGGGAAATCTCTCCCAGTCACACAAAGTAACACCAGTGGAGCCAACCCCAACCCTGTTGGGACCAAAACCTTTGAGTAGGTTACAATGGCAGCCAAGTCGCTCCTCCTTCCTGTCCCAAGTTCTGTGTATTGGCAACAGTTAAAGAAAACATCAGCTTTCAAATAACACTAGATGCTCCACAGCCACCCAACTCACAGCCCTGTGTCAGTTCCCCTCATTTCTTCTCTCATTTGTTAAATCTTTCTGCATAAAGTCACCCAGTTCCTGGTTTTAATTCCTGCAGCTTCTCCAAAGCTGTACTTCACTAGCTCATACAGCTCCCAGTATCACAGTCATGACAGAAATCCACTGCGATTTGCAACTACACATTATAATGACACTGCCCACCTACAACTCGCCCTCAGAGTCACACCCTCCCAGGCACAAACCATCCACTTTCAACCCACCTCAAGGCAGGACCGTGCAGCTCCTCACACGGCCACACACGGAGACTGCCCTACAGCCACAATTACCTTGTTCTCGCTGGCGGATTTTCCAGTCAGGCTGGGAGACTTGGTCCGGGGGCTGGGCCACTCCTCCCCGATCAGAGACCTCCGCAGAGACACCTTGCTTACTTGCTGGATGTACAGGAAGAGCAGGAACTGCAGCGTGTCCACCGACAGCTAAACAAGAGAGGAGAAAAAGAGGTGTCAGGATGGGCTGGGCACTCCCCATGCCCGCCCTGCTCCGGCTGGGGCTCCTACCTTGCTCCGCTCCCGTTCCAGCTCCTCGGCGCTGGCACAGGTCGCCTCGGCCTCGGCCCACTCAAGGCTGCGCGGCGGGTCGGGACGGAGGAGGCTGTGGAAGAGCTCGAAGTAGAGCCAGGCTAGGCCGCGGTCCAGCTGCAGCTTCCCGCAGGCGATGTGCCGCCAGCGGGGCCACGACAGCCGCGGGAAGCAGCCCTCGGCCGCCCGCGCTCGGGCGTAGGCCGCCATCTTCCGGAGATAGTGCGGGCCGAGGCGGGCGGGCGGCGGGGCGGGCAGGACCCCCACCACGAACGGCTCCGTCTTCACCCACAGCCGCACCGCCGCTGCCGCCTCCATGGTGACCGGTACCGCCCGCTTCCGGTGCCCGCGCAGACCAACGAGAGAGCCCTTCCCTCACCCACCGGAGGACTCCACTTGGGCCGCCCCACCCCATCCTTGAAGAGCCGGTTTCCATTGGCTTCCCAAACCTGCGCGGAGAAGGAGAATTAACGGTACGCCCTCTGATTGGCTGCTACAGCGCCAAATCCTACTTCCGTGCGGCGTGGAGCCGCGATAGGGCGTGGTGTGGAGTGACGAAATGAGCCATGATTGGACCGAGAGGTTCAGAGCTAACGTCCTGGCAGACGATAGGTCAGCGGCTTCGAGCCGGTGGTGAAGTGTGCGCAGCCGATTGGCAGATGGCAAGCAGCGCGCGGGCCACGCCGTGTTCTTATTGGCCGGTGGAGGTAGCCGGGCCCTGCTTCGCGTCTGCTGGTGTCCGTGCTGGGGCGGGCGGCTGCGGAGCCGCCTGTGGAGCGCCGCGCTCTCTCTCCGCCTACCCCCGGGCAGGGCAGGCCCGGCCGCGCCGCGCCGCGCCATGGCCCTGGGCTGGCTCGGCCGTCTCTGCCTGCTGCTGCTCTGCCTCTGCGGAGAGGCCGCCGCAGGGTGAGTGCGTCGGTCGGGCCTGTGTCCCCTCCGCCGCGCCTTTGTCCCCTTCTCACTCCGTCTGGCTCGGCGGCCGCCGCGCTAACGGGTCCTCGGTCTCTTCCCTCCCTTCTCCCCGCAGGAGGGACTTCTACAAGATCCTGGGGGTGTCCCGCGGCGCCTCCATCAAGGACATCAAGAAGGCGTACCGGAAACTGGCGCTGCAGCTCCATCCCGACAGGAACCCCGACGACCCCCGGGCGCAGGAGAAGTTCCAGGACCTGGGGGCCGCCTATGAGGTGAGGCCAGGCCCTGCGGGTTACCCCTGCCCTGCGCCCCTCAGTGGGCATTGCTACCTGCAGTGTAGGGCAGGTGTAGTGAGTGCTGGTGTAGCTGCGGGGGAAGATGAGGGATGAAGCTGTGCACCCTGTTGGAAGTAGGTCAGAGAACCTGAAGTCCTCCCGTGCTGTGAAGGGCAGATAGGGTTTGTGTTGGATGGGGCTTTGAACAGTCTCGTCTAATGGAAGGTGTCTCTGCTCATGGCAGGGCCATAACTGGATGAGCTTTAAAGTCTTTTCCAACCCATTCTATGATTCTGGGAGCACGAAGCTGAGATTGGCCAACAAGTAGTCTTGTGAAGCTTTAAGGGGAATGAGAAAGGAGGCCTTCTAAGAAATCTGAAAGCCCTTCTAATAAGGTGCAGGTGCAATCCATCATTCATTATTACTATATTAAATTTCAGGTATTCTACCAAATAAATAGCAAAGGTGGAGAGGCTGCCAGGTTGATTACAGAGCTCTTTCTGTCAGAGGACAATAAAAGACCTTAGCTTACTTAGCCAGAAGAAAGTGAGGGCAGCAACCTGAATTCTCTGGTATTTATTAATAGCTCTTTGAGGAGGGAATATAGCTGATGCAACCCTGAGTATTGGCACAGGGCAAATGTGTGTGTATTTGTGAGTAAGGCTGAGCTGATAGGAGATAAAAGAGCAGAAAGAAAACACGTTTAACTTTACTTTTGTATCAGACCTGAACCTGCTTTTAGTTCAGAGTTACCTATTTAAACAAATTGGCTGATCTATGTTAGCTGGGGAACCAGCTAACATAAAGAATTTTTCTGTAGACAGAAGTATTTATTACCTGTCACTTGCAGCATCTGGAGATTGATGAATGTGTTTTACTTCAAAGCTGTGAGCTAGGTGTCATTGCTGAGTTGGGATCTTGTCACATTGATAGTATGCATAGGAAGCATTTCTCTATCTCTTCCATGAGTCCTAGTTTGTTTTTTTGCCATAGTAACAGTTGAGAGTACTCCTTCTATTAAAAGCAAGTGGTTGTAAAATCAAATCGGCAGGGGTTGTGGTGGCAGGAGGAGCTGAAGATTAATTATGAGCAGTGACTGAGCCTGTTTTCCCCAAACCAGGGTCTTACTGAAGCACAACAGTGTCCTTGTTCAACATCAAGTGTGGAGCGCTGGTGCTAGCGCAGACAGTACGAATGCAACATACTCTCACTGGATGCTGGTAAAATTAAACTAGGAAACCTCCCTTTGAAGTCTTCAGCTGGAGGCTGATGCATCAGAATGTTGAAATCAAGTATTGACATAGGTTTGAAAGGTCTTTGTCTCTATTTAGCAATTACAGCTTGCATATCCTTTTGCTAAAGTGGCTGCTAGATTCATGGTGTTGATTTGATTGTTTTGAGCGAAAGGGTGGTAGAATTATGTGTATGTTGTAACCTAAGTGAAGATGCTTTGTGCCATAATGCCACAGTCTCTGTAGTGGTACTGCTCTACAGGGTTCGGCTGGCTGCCTATCTATAGGAATGTCTTCAAAGAAAATGTGGGGAAAGTAGGTTAATTCAACGACTTGGTCTCTCATTTTAATAATGACCTAGGTGATTTCCATCCTGCAGCTGTGTGGTCTGGTCACAGTTGTTTCAATAAGAAAGAAGAGGGAACTGAGACTACCCTACTTCAGCAGGCATATGAGGAAGCTAGAGAGGGACTTTTCACAAGGGTATGTGGTGATTGGACAAGGGGGAATGGCTTTAATCTGAAAGAGGGGAAATGTAGATAAGATACAAGGAGAGAGCTCTTCACTATGAGAGTGGTGAGTCCCTGGCACAGGCTGCCCAGAGAAGCTGTGGCTGCCCCATCCCTGGCAGTGTTCAAGGCCAGGTTGGATGAGGCTTGGAGCAAGCTGCTCTAGTGGAAGGTGTCCCTGCTTGTGGCAGGGGGCTGGAACTTCAAGGACCCTTCCATCCCAAGCCAGTCTGTGTTTAGTCTCAGGATAGCTTGAGGGTGGGGCTTTTTTTTCCCCTAAAGTTTGTCCATTGTAGTTGCTTTGCTGTTGAGGCAACCAAATGCAACAATCAAGGAGTCTTGAAGTTGTGTTCTTAGAGTTGTGTTCTCCAACAGCTTTGGGAACTGTGTGGTTTAATACAAAAGAGGACAAAGAGAATTTAACTCATCTACTAGATGATGTCAGTAGAGTCGCTTGTTTCTTTTCACCTGTTGTTAGCATTTACTATCAGTTACAATTTCAGGCTGGTTTTCATCATTTAGCCAGCTTCTCCACCTGTTCTGTTGCTTCTGAATTTGTTTTCACTCCTGTCTAGCCTTTTGACCTTCCTAACTAGTCAACAGGTTAAGAAGGGGAAGGAAAACTAAATGTGACTGGAAACTTTTGAATTTCTGCAGAAGAGCAAAGATCAATGTTCAGGAATTAAAATTGAAGTCCTGAAAGTCGTATGTATTGGGATGTGTCATTCTGCCTCAGTACTGAAGTTACTTTTTAACTTCTGTGGTCCTTCAGAATGAGGGCCAGCATTCAAACTGGTGTAGAGTTACTGTATTTGGCAGGTTCAGCTTGGTAGGCAAACTCACCATCATTGCCATGAAATAGTAGCTGGAAAAATACATATTCTGCATGCTTGAAGAACAGGGGTGGCATGATCTATGAGTTTGGGGTTTTTTTAAAGTTTGCTGCTTTGCAGGAACTTGTTTGAATTATTCCTTCTGATTCTTTTTTAATCAGCAAGGAAAACTCAGTGTTATGTTAATTTTGTGTGTTACTTCTGCTGATTGAATAAAATAACTTATTTTTTATGGGTTTAACTGATAAATGTTTAGCTTTTCTAGTTCAGTGCAACAAGCAAGCTCTAGCCAGTACTTCTGTAATGTAAAGCATTGCTGCTTTTCCCCCGGTGAAGAGCACTGTTGAGCCGCTTGCTCTCGGAGCCTTATTCAAATAACTGAGCTCAGCTGTGGGTGAACGTCTTGTCTGCTTTCATGCCATTGCCAGGTGCTGTCAGATGAGGAGAAGAGGAAACAGTATGATGCATATGGTGAGGAGGGATTGAAGGATGGGCACCAGAGCTCTCATGGAGACATCTTTTCACAGTAAGGAGATTTTGCCACTTCAGGCTGTTTTACTGTTGGGGCTTTAATTTTGTGCTCATGCACATGTTTGACATGGGGAAATTCTACATTAAGGTCCTTTACCCAGTCTAGAAGCACTGATCTGAAGTAACAGTTGAGAATTTGAGGAAATATATTTACAGTGGATATCCCATGTGCAGTTTTCAGTTATCTGTCATGCATCAGTCCTTGCTTCAGGAGCAGTGAGTGGGAAATAATGGTGTCTTGATGTTTAACTTGTCACAGATTGTATGTGCACTTTTGGGTTGCTTTTTTCTTCTGTAAAGTAATGCTGTATTGACTTAGTGTAAGCTTTAGAGCAACTGTAGAATTTGGATCAGTAAAATCTGAAGGCACTTGCGTGTTACTCAGGCAGAACCTGATTTTCTGTTTATGGCCCCTTTGGTTCTGCTAGGCACACAGTTACTAGAACAACTCTTGAAGTTGCTCATCTCAGGTAATCCCTTTGGGTGAGATCTCACACCATCTGCTGGTCTGTTTTGAGGAAAAATGCAGAGACTTGCTAGGATGATTTTTCTTATCCCTGCCCCTTGTCCTTAAACGACTGAAAACCAGCCTGCTAGCATTGAGCTGAAATGCCAGAGGTGACATACTACTCGGAGGTTGTGCCTTGTGGTGATGGTTGTAATGTAATGTGAGGAAAACTTCTCTTAGGCAGTGGTCAGATTTTGAAGTGTTGTTCAATTCCTTCATCAAAATTGGTTTTCTTTAGTACAGAAATATCTTCCAACATGACAGCTTTTTTTGAAGGCATTAGCTTGTGTTCAGGAAGAGCAAGAAAAGGTATCTGGATTTACTATGGTGCTTTTGTACTGTGAGAAGGCTGTTCACTAGTGGGCTAGAAGCATTTGCCAGCACCATGTTGCTGCTGCCTTGGATGGCTCTCTCGTTCAGTGCTTGTTTGATGAGAATTCCTTCCTGAACTAATTGATGTGCTTTTACTGCAGCTTCTTTGGGGACTTTGGATTCATGTTTGGAGGTAACCCTCGCCAACAAGACAGGAATATTCCCCGAGGAAGTGACATAATTGTGGACCTGGAGGTTACTCTTGAGGAGGTGTATTCAGGAAACTTTGTAGAAGTAAGCTTGGTTGCCTGTTGGTCTCTCCAGTGTGTTCTCGGGTTTGGGATGTCTGGCCTGGCCACTGCTCAGAAAGATACCATGTCCCAAAGAATAGAACTAAAATAGGTGCTTGTTTTCTCAGTATTTTGCAGTGACAGTGAAGGATGTTATGATGCTGTTTGCTAGTAGTTAACTGAAGAAACAGCACACTTGCTCATCTTTGCCATCTGCTATTGTCTATAAAATAATGCTTCTTGTGACAAGGTAATAGTTTATTTGCTGTCAGTGACCATCTGTAGCTTGTTTCTGTTGCAGCAGCCCAGTTGGGAAAAGTGTAAATGATCTCTGTAAAATTTGGTGTTTGAGGGTCCATTCATGACCCTTAAATTCATGCTATAATTCTTGCCAAACCATGTTGAGGATTTTTCATAATCTCTTTATACAGCCAAACATGTCACTGCAAATTGCTGGGTTGCATACTTGGTGAATATATTGTGGCCCTTTAATTTTTTTGATATTTGTTTTAAGCAAGCTGCATTTTTGGTACTGACAGTTCCTGCTACTTTGCATGTTAGAATATGTAATGCTTAAGTTTGAGTTTCTGGGTAAACAGGGAACTCAGAATAATTTTGCCCCATTGGTTACAATCATCACCTTGTCCTGCACAGTGTGAGGTTTTTCACCCTAGCTTTACCTTTTCTATTTAGAAAGGTATGCAGGAAAAAGAAATGGGAATAGTGGTGTCCGAGAGAGGACTTTCTGGTGTTTAATGTGTGATCAGCAAGAGCACAAGATGAAAGCTGTTGTTAAAATGTTTTGCTGAGGCAAGTGGATTGTAGAGGCATCACACAAAACCAAATTATTTTCAGGGTGTTTGAGAAATCTGGATGCTTGTGCAGACCTAGGAGTGCTGCCGGCCTGTGTACTGTATTCACCTCTCCTTCTTCCTTGCAGGTTGTCAGGAACAAGCCAGTGGCAAGACAGGCTCCTGGCAAACGGAAATGCAATTGCCGGCAGGAGATGAGGACCACACAGTTGGGTCCTGGCCGTTTCCAGATGACTCAAGAAGTCGTTTGTGATGAATGTCCAAATGTCAAGTGAGTTGTATGCTCTGTAATGATATATGGGTGTATATTCAAAAGCTACCACTAGAGGGAGGAAGGCGCCTGTACTACCAGTGAGATCTGGAGTGAAAAACTCAACCCAGGTTTCTCATTTCCAAGGAGCCTATCCTTATTCTTACCGTAGAGCTGGCAATCTCTATTAGAAGTAGAACTCCCCAGTTTTCTCCTTCGGCCTCTTTTTCCTTGAACAATCAGTAATACTACAGTGGGAGTTCCACAACTGAATATCAATAAACAAAGTGAGAGAAGCCCAGAGTTTCCAGCTGGGAACAGCTGGACATGGAATACTGGCACAATTGCACCAGTTGCTGTCCTGTGCATTTAGTGGCTTAACCTTGCTTTCTCTGGTAGGTAAGTATCAGCACACAAAGGCAGCACTCACCCTCCTGTTCCAGATGTGTTACCCCAGTAACATAAGTAGGTGCTGCTGCCTAGTGTTGGAAATTTAGTGCCTAGCTGCTCTTCCTCTTTGCAGGCTTGTGAATGAGGAGCGAACGCTGGAAGTGGAGATAGAGCCAGGTGTGAGGGATGCTATGGAGTATCCCTTCATTGGTGAAGGTATGTATTTGGGCACTGCCCTGCTGCTTAGCTTTGACTTGCTCCTTTCCTGTCATGCGAAGCTGGTCTGTGTGGCAGTCAAAGTGTCCAAGCCCTGCTTTTTGTGAATGATCCACACATGTGGTTTTAAGTGCTGTGTCTTCTGTGTGCTGCTGAAATCCAGGAGCATATTCTCTGGTAAGTATGGAGAAGGCTCAAAGTTCCATTCCCTTTGCTGGTACTGGGGGTGTGCACAAAAAATGTATAAAGCAATCTCTACATCTACATCTGATGTTTCAGTTAACTTTTGAGTAGGAGCATCTGTGCTGGGCTTGAGTATGTCTCTGCCCAAGGAGGTAAGTCCTACAACAAGTAAAGGACATCATTAGCATGCAGGGCAAGTCTTTCAGAGCAGCAGACCAGTATGAGCTCATTGAGGCAATACTCAAAAGTCCTCAGCTCTTTAATAGCACATCTGTCTACGCATGGTTTTAGTCATGTAAAGATCAGCTACCTGTTTTTTTCCTAACATGCAAGCTGAAAATCTCATGTGTTTAGTACGCTGCTTGTCTTTTCAGTTATTGTTACTAACTAGCTCCTTTAAACAGAGCTTTTCTTTTCACAGGTGAGCCCCATGTGGATGGGGAGCCAGGTGATTTGCGCTTCCGAATAAAAGTCCTTAAGTAAGTAACTGGCCTAGCTAGTCTAATTTTTCTGGTTACTATAAAAGGAAGCTTGCAAACAATTTTCTGGCTAGCATTGCCTGCTTGGCTAGTATGTATCTTGCCCTTCAGCAGAGTTAGTGCAGCCAGGGGTTGTTACTCAGGGCAGTGCAGGATGTTTAAACCTGCTGATGCTAAAGGAGCTGTATTCACCACTGGTAAGACGCTGCGATAATTCCACTTTTATTTGGCTTGAATGCTGGCACGCATTAGTGGCTCCTGTGTGAATCACATGAAAAATCTCCTTTTTCCATAGACATACTATCTCTCTATTGTAAGGAAACACACTACTAAGAATATTGTTGCATGAGTCACAGCTTCTTGACCACGCCTTGCTACCCATTGCCCTAGAAATAGAAAGGTTAGTTGGTAGTTCATAGCACACACAGGAAAATGAAGCTAAATTTAATTCCTTCTTCACTTCCTCTCTGATTTGTGAGTTCTCCAAACTCATAAACAGAGGGGAAGAAGCTAGAGGACCTATTTTCCCTATGGGTAAGAAGAAAATTTCCAATGGTTTCTGTTTCCACAGGCACCCAGTCTTTGAAAGAAGAGGAGATGACCTGTATACAAATGTGACAATCTCGCTGGTCGAGGCACTTACAGGCTTTGAAATGGATATCACCCACTTGGATGGGCACAAGGTGAGGCAACAGTGTTATTGCTGTGTATTAAAAAAGTTTAATTGCAGGTCTTCTGTGCTGGGGGTTAGCTTGCTCAGGGGGTGTGCAGCTGCTGGTTGTGTACAGCATCCCCTTGGCTAGTGCCTTCCAGACAAATTTTCATGGAGTCATAGCAGGCTTTACAAGGGGTACACAGCGTGGTGCTCTGTTCCTGGCTGTCACAGCAGTTACTTCATCTGCTGTCTTCCGTGGTGTTAGTTCTGACAGTAACACTGCCTGGACCCATTGCATATCACTGGCTTTGGCAAAGAATCCGCATCAGTGGAAGCTTTCCAGTGGGTTGGAAAGGGCGTTGATGTATTGGGGTACACACAGAACACTAGTGATGTCCTGAAATTTCTTTTGTCTCTAGGTTCATGTTGCTCGGGATAAAATTACGAAACCTGGGGCCAAACTGTGGAAGAAAGGAGAAGGTCTTCCAAATTTTGATAACAATAATATCAAAGGCTCACTAATAATAACGTTTGACGTGGAGTTCCCTAAAGAGCAGCTGACAAACGAGCAGCGGGAAGGTGCGTGTTTTCAAGCCCTGCCATGGCAGCAGACTGCACAGACCTCTAGCCAAAGCTGATAAGACATTGGCACAGCAGAATTGGGGCCTGCAGTGGTCAGGAGGGGGCTCTCCTTTCCCTGTGCCCCTTGTACAACATAACACAGTTGGCCAGTACCCTCTGATTAACTTCTCTTTCCCTTTGAAGCCAAGTGAACCTGGCTGCTGCAGTTGTAGGGAGTCAGATTAAGTTGGGATGTGCTACTGCTAGGATGTAGCACTTGGCAAATTTGCAGGTTCTTTGTTTTGTAGCTGGCCATCTGTCTGAACTGAAAGACTTACTGGGCTGAGCTTCTGCCTGCTTTGATTCTGCTGGAATGGGATCACAGGCAGTTTTCAGGCCCTGCTTCTGCTTTCTTAGAGGCAAGACTTGTGAAAATCCCTTTGCTGTCAAGGGTAAAAAGTCACACAGCATCAGAAGGATTGTTCCTCTCTACATTTTCTTCTACCCTAAGTGCTTTGTGGCTGCCTAGGGAAGAAGGATGCAATAGAGATCTGCTTCTCAGCTTTAGTACTCAAATGGAAACTTGATGACCCATGTAGAAATCCCAGGATTGACAGGAGGGTAAATATTATACTCCTAGCTGGAAATTCCTCTTTGTTTCAGTAGCCTCTGTGGTCGGTTCACAAGGTTTCAGAGTAGGCATCGAGGGCACTATCTTCTGCTACAGGACAAAGAAGTTCCTGGAATGTACCAGTACAGCTCTTCAGAAAACCCTAACCCTAAAACTTCTTCCTGCTGGCCAGGGCTATCATACTTTCTTCATTTTAAATTACCCTTTTAGTGGATTCTGGCAGCTGTCCTGGTGGAATGAGGCACATGTGAAGCTTTCCTGTACACTTGAAGTGGGTAGAGGGAAGCCAATCCCTGGGCGGGCTTTTTCAGCCCTGTGGCATTTACTGCTGCCTTGGCCATACTGTGCTAGCTACTTGGAGCCCAGTTGGTAGTTCCAGGGCTCACTGATGTTCTGTGATTCTGCAGCTGCTTGTCGCAGACTTCTGCAGTGAGGTCCGTGCCTGTGGGCTGTGTTTTGAGTTCACTTGTTTCATGTTTTGACCCCTGTGCTTTCCTGCTTTTGTTGCAAGTGTGTTCTGCCCAGTGAGGGCTGCAGAGGACAGCGACCACATCAGTGTGAAGTCTCATTCCAGGATCTGCTGCCCTTCTTGAAGCTTTGTAAGGCAATGACATCTCTCAAACAGACCTGAGTTTATTCCAGCTGTTGCTCTTGGCAGTTTAGAAGAGGCAAGGAGCAGTCACAGAAGTCTCTGTGTTTGTCAAAATTGCTCATAGACCTTTTTGGATATCCTGGCATCAGAGAGGTGATGATACTGGCACGAGTGTGTTCAGGCATGGGCTGTTTGTGCATTTCACTCCCTCCTAAAGCAGTTCTGTGCTCCCCAAGGGAGGGCAACTGGATAGGCAGTCAGAAGTATTTGAGTGCTAGAATATCTCCAAGCATCCAGCGATTTAAGGAGTTTTATGAGGGAATACATCTATTAATGTTGCATGGCAGCAGTTCAGTGTACACATTCAAAGGAAGACTGTAGGCTTCAGGATTCAAAACATCCCTTTTTTCTTATTGTTGGCAATGGTCCTAATTTCTTATCTCATAACCATATGCACAGCTCCTGGGGCACTCAGAAGATACTCTTGAGTGGGGAGCACCACTCTGGTCAGCCTAAGCTTTAGAGTCAGAGAAATAATATGCTTTCTTTCCTGCCAGTGTGACATCAGGGAATTCATTGCCTGTTGCTCAGAGGTGACTTTCTCTCTTTGACATTTCTCATTCATCTTTACTGATGCTTGTTTATGGTCTGTTTTGGAGCTTTGGATTCCATGCTTTAACTCTGGAGTGCCCAGAGAGCACCAGCAGGCTCAGCAAAGTGCCCAGGTTGTGTTGTAACCTGTCACCTGTTGAAGGTGTCAGAGTAATCTCAAAGTTGGCTCTAGTAAAAAATGCCTGAGGCACTGTAGCTCCTGGCTGAATATCAGGTACATGTTGACATATCCTGTGCAATAATGGGGGTATCCTTCAGGCCAGCAGGCAGCTGCCTAGAGCTAGCTAGCAGGAAATGAGATACAGGAATGGTCCTTCAGGGTTACTGGAGCACACCTTTATACAGTTACTGCTTTCCTTCCAAAGAACTGCACATCCAGGAGGCACTTCCTCCTGCCCATTAGCCAGGAAGTGACTTAGACCCTCCTTTGGCTGTGGAGGGGAAGTGAACTTGTGTTGCACTCCCCTGGAGAATGACCTGCCCTTAATGATTAGGGGCTTCTGTACAGGGGCTTGCTTTGCCCCACTGTTAGGGATGTTTCGAAGTGTAGAAGAGTGTTCAGGATTCTCTGACTGTCAAGCAAGAAGCATGAGTAACTCCTGCCTGGCAGAGAGCCACCTCTTTTCCAGTTACTACTTCCACAGCTACTGTGACCCTTATGCATGAAATCACTGGTCTTAAAGATTGATTGAAGGGTAGACAAACAGGACAAGGTTTGCAGGGAGACATAATTCTTTTAGCTGGATTTGTTGATGGACTTGGACTGAAAAACCCCTAACCTTTCAGGAACGTCACATTTAATTGCTGATATTCCCTCCGCATGCCTGAGGACCTCACTTCAGGTTAACAACTATAGCAGTATTTTCTAGCCATCCTGATCTGACCTGTTGTACAAACCTGTACATTGTGATACCAAGACTGGCTTCACTGCAGCAGCAGATTAAGGTCATTTGAGGCAGGACTTCAGTCCCATCTACTGTCATGCTGAGGTGCAAGCCAGCTGCTTGTGTGCTTTGTTCTGGGAACATCCAGCAGCAGAACTATAGCAGTTTAGCTTAATTTTTTATTATTATTTGAAAGCTACCCATGGTGTGTGGGGGGAGTTTTCTCCTTTGTTTTGAGTCCTGACAGCCCTTCCTAAGGCTCAGTGGTTTCTGGTGCTGGTCAGAGCAGAGAAGCTGCCATGCCCTGAGGGCAGGGCAGTGGGAGTCCTGGTGGTGTGTGTCAGGGTTGACTTTAATCAGAGGGGACTCCCTCTTTATCTCTGGAGAAAACAATGTGACACATCTGTTCTTTGCCAGTCTGCTTCCTCTGTGGACTTCCTCTGTAGACTTGCCCTTTCAGTAGCACTGCCAGTCTTTCCCTAAATGTGCTGACCCCAGTAGATGAGCTAGTATGGTTTTAAAGGCTGACTTTTATCCTGTTCTGCTAAGATTTTAATACTGACAGGACCTCAGAGCAGTCAGCTCCTTGAAGTGTTTTATGAATGTGAAAGGTGGTATTTGAAAACTCATCTAGAATCCTTTTGAAACAGTGGGTTTCAAAAACCCTGAAGATTTTCAGGCCTTCAGTAGGATCTTGAAGCCCATAGATAAGTTTGCTTCTCTTGGTTGTCTTCAGGGACTGCTTCTAGTGGATGGTAGTGCCCCCAGGCACCACATACTGGTGTGAAAACCTTTTTCCTAGTTACTCCTGTGGATTTCTATAGCTGGCAAGTTGAGGACTCAAAGGTAGCCCTCCTGAGCTTGCTGGTTTCTCTTCCATTGTAGAGGGGGCCTTGGGAGATAAGCTACATTAATTAGACATTGGAAGTACTTAGCAAGTTGTTTGTTGTTGCATTTGTGATTTAAGATGACAAAATCATTGTCAACTTCAACAGCAAAGCAGCTCTGGGTGTCAGCTTTAACCCTTACAGAGCTGTGAGGAGCTTGAGTTTGTAGCAAAGGAGGCTTTCTCCTTGGAGCCACTGGTCTTGTGTGGTTCTGAATGTACATGAAAGCCCTGTTACAGCATCACTAACCTCAGGCCTGTTTCTCCTGGTGGGGATGCTGAAGGAGTGGGAGTAAAGCTGTCACATTGCTGGGTTTGGGGGGATTTTTCTTATTTTTGGGTTTTGTGATTCTCTTAGAATACCAATGTTTGTGTTACTTAAATGGGCTCAGCCATAGCGGGTCTCTGAGCCAGATGTGTAAATGCAGCAGGAACAGTAAATGCGGGGTCCTGTTTGTGCTATGCAGTAATGCCTTCTTTGTTTTTCAGGTCTCAAACAGTTGCTGAAACAAGGATCGGTGCAGAAGGTGTACAATGGATTGCAGGGATATTGATATGTGGGAAAAATAGGACTCTACCTGACAACAGAAAGTCAAATCTGTTTGCAGTCTTTTCTCCTGCCCACTGTCGAATGGAAAAGAGGGAGGGGGGGGCAATTGTTGAGGTATATATAATTCTTTTTCTTTGTCAATGGTGGAAGTGCTCAGATGAGTTGGGAGAAATGCTACCCTTTTCAGGATGTAACTGGTGCTGCCTATCATGTTCCGTGTCCTGGAACAGCAGAGACTCCTTNTTGTTGAGGTATATATAATTCTTTTTCTTTGTCAATGGTGGAAGTGCTCAGATGAGTTGGGAGAAATGCTACCCTTTTCAGGATGTAACTGGTGCTGCCTATCATGTTCCGTGTCCTGGAACAGCAGAATCTCCTTGAGCAGAGGATTAAAAAAAAAAAAAAGGTGGGGAAAGGAGTTTTAAATTCCACACAGATTGGAATTTCTGGTTTTTAAATACATTTTGATGTGACTTTTCTTGACCATCTCAACATATTTTCATAGCTTCTCCTGCTTCTTAGGTCCTTTGTGTCAATCTCTTTGGAGTTTGTTTTGGTTTTTTAATCCCAGCCCTTCATCCCCTTCCCCTCTGAGCCCAGAGTACGGGGTTTGTTTGGAGTCTGTGTTTCTGGGGCAGGAGTACAGGTGCTGGTGGGAGTGGACTGGCAAGAGGGGCTTTAGGGGCTGTGTTAAGCCGCACATACGGTTGGGAAAGCAGGGGAAGAGTCTCTTCCTCCTGTGGAATTTTAACTACCAAGTAGTCCTCTTCTCCTAGAAGCTAATGCTTGGTTTTCAATCTGAAGTCACAACAGCTTAGCAAAAACTCCTCAAGACTTCCACAGAAAATAATGAGAATGGCTCCCCATGGCCTTGGCCTCTTCCTTGTTGCTCCCAAGTGTAACCAACAACTTGTCTGGAAAAGTTCACTTACCTCCTGCAGTCTGTCCTCTGTGAGGGCAGATGAAGCCAACAGCACAGAAATAAAGATGTTTTGAGTTGGAATGGCAAAATCTACCTGGTTATGTGTTTCAGCCCTGGAACAGCTAACAAGGAAGGGTCCTTTCAATGATCTAAGCTGTGAGCTGCTGTAAAGGGTTGAAACTACAGGGAAAGTTTTGTAGCTGCTTTATTTGAATTAGTTGAGGGCCTGGTAGCCTGGTGGGAAGCTTCCTGTGCTGCTCTGGTCTGTCATGAAGACTCTGCTTATGTATCCTGATCAGAGATGCTCATCTCCATAAGTTCTTCAGGATTGGTAGCTAAACAGTTTCTCAGAAATGTCTGTGTCAGTCAGACTTCTGCTTTACTGACAGGGATGTAGGCAGCAAGGGAAATGAGTTGGTGTAGTGCAGCATTCTGCTGCTTCTCTCTGGGCTCTTGGGAACTATTAAAGCAAGATCCTTACATTTTTATACCTTGTGTCGTGCCTGGGATTTGGATGAGATCTGGGGTTTTTCTGTATGGAAGTGGTTGCTGGGAGCAGCAGCAAGACACTTGAGGTAGGTTGTTTTGAGGTGTTTGGTTTTCTTCATTGTGGACTTTAAGTAGCTCCTGTGTGAGCTTGGGAAGGTAGAGATCAGCTCTGGCCCAGCCCTTGTGTATGCATTTGGTCTAGTGATGTCCCACCCAAAGCTTCAGCTCCAGCGGGAGCTGACGCAACGGAAGCAGCAACACCAGGAAGGTTTCCTGTTGGATGCTTTGTACATTTGCCTTGGCAGAGTAAAGTGGGGGCTTTGGGATCAGCTGAGAGGGGGATGAGACAAACTTGGGATGCTAAGCCTTTGCCCTTCATGTTTGTCTTCCTCCAAATCTGTAAGTGTGAGCTTTAATCGCAGCTGAGGCTGTGTCAGCCCACTTGATGACAGCCTCTGCAGGTGTGTGTAGGCAGCTCTGTCTGCACTTCCCCCCAAGATTGGGTTTCTAAGAAAACTCAGAATTCAAAGAAAATCGTTGATATCCCTGTGCACGGGGCTGTTCTTGTTATCTCAGCCCCCCAAGGGTCTGTCTGATTGCCTTGCTATTCCACTGGTGGACAACCATGCTGCCAGTGCCCACCTGTAGCAGTAAAGCCAAAAGCTGGCATTTGACACCAAAGCCTCAACTTTCCAGGAGAAGGTGGTGTAACCTACCTGCACCCCTAGCAACAGGCAGTGTGTTTATTTCAGGCATGAGTACTTGTTCCTGCTGCTGCTTTTCCTGCTAATTCTTTTCCTTCCTTTGTTGGTTGTTTTAGTTCTCATTGTGGGTCTGTACTCCTATGAGTGCTAGTGCTGTGCAGAGCAAGAACAGTAACTGCAAAGCCCCAGGTTTTACAAGGGTGAGAATCAGAACAGGAAAGAAAGCCTCAAATCACAGCAAGCAACTCTGCTTCCTTCCTTTTCCCCCCTGGCTTTGTGCAAAGCTGGGGTCCTCCACCTTTCCCACCTTCAGACGAAACTTCCAGGATTTCCATGTTTTCTCTGCAGGCACCAGCATTACACTAGTGCTTGCCAGGATCTGGTTCAAACACTTCCCTTTGGTTTTGTCCACTTGCCTGAGGAATCTTGTGCTGCTTGCAGCATCATGGGGGGAAGTATTTGTCCTTCAAAGGACCCCAGGGTGTCTGGCCGGTGAGGGTGTGGGAGCTGTTCAGTGTCTGTGACATCCTGCATCCTGTATTTCAGTAACATTTAGCTGGTGTGAATGAGTCCTTGTGTGCATGTACTCCATCTCATATAAAGGTTTCCTAGGAGGCTTAGCTGTGTACAGAATCAAACCAGTTGTGGCTGAAAGGGACCATCTGGTCTATCTAATCCAGCCTCCCTGCTCAGGCATGGTCTCCTGGAGCACATTGCTCAGAATTGTGTCCAGACAGCTCCTGACTCTCTCCAGGGCAGAAAACTCCACAACTTCTCTGAGCAACCTATTCCAGTGCTCAATTGTCCTTACAGTACAGAAGTTCTTCTTTGTGTTCAGGTGGGGCTTCCTGTGTTATAGTTTATGCCCATTGCCTCTTGTTCTATACCCTGGCACCAGTGAGAAGAGCCCAGCCTCATGCTTTTGACCCTCTCCCTCTGGATACGTACTCATATAGATTAGATCCCCAGAGTCTCTCTCTAGGCTGATCAAGCCCAGCTCCCTCAGCCTTTCCTCACGTGAAAGATGCTCCAGACCCTTACAGTAGCTTTTTGCTGGATTTGCTGTAGGAACTGCGTGTCTCCCTTGTACTAGGGAGCCCAAGAGCTGGATGCGGTATTCCAGATGAGGCTGCATCAGGGCAGAGCAGAGGGAGAGGATCACCTCCCTTGACCTGCTAGCCATACTCTTCCTAATAGCATCCCAGGATGCACACAAGAGCTTCAGCACTAGGTATGTGTGTCCTGAGGAGCCCAAAGGTGCATTTTATTCCTGAGGGCTTTAGCTATGCAGAAGGCCACTGCTGTCTTACTTCTCACTATAGCAAGTGGCACTGCTTGCATAGAAGATTCCTTCATCCCCAAGTCTGGTTGGGGAATGGAAAAGTGCTTCTTCTCCATGGAAACTTCTCTGCAAGTACACTGTTTGATTTTCCTTTTGTTTTTACTTAAGAGCTTGTTATTTTAAGGTACTTATCTATGTTTGTCTGAACTTTTCTGCTTGTGAGAGACAGGCAGTGCAGGGGGAGAGGAAAGAGGGCAGAAGTGGACTGATGCTAGTATAAAATTGCTCTGAAGGCACACAGATTTGCAGTGCTCCTGCATACATCTGCTCAAACAGCTGAGGACCAGGGGAGTCCCTGGCTTGGGAAGGGAAGGTGGAAGTGATGGTTCCTTCCTGGATAATGTACTTTCTAGGCAACAACTTTGCTTTCTGCTCCCGTGGCAGGAGCATAGGATGTCTTGCTCAGCCCAAAGCCCAGGAAGAGGACAGCCCTGTTGGGGCAGGGCAGGAGGTGTGGCAGCACCGGTGGTATCCCGCTGCCCAGAAGCTTCTGTTCATCCCCAGTGCCACGTAGCCCTGCTTGGTGTTGACTCTGGCCAGCAGCCAGCTTTCTCCTCCCATTTCCTCTGGTGTGGTCAGGCACTCTGGGCTGGGAGGTGAGAGGAAAGGGAAGAGGGCAGTGATGGGTCCTGGGCATCCATACACCCTGTTCCCTTTCCTCTGCTGTTAGGTGTTGCCAGGGACCTGCCCACTCATGCTAGATTAGGATGCTGCTAGAAAGCAGATACCAAACAGCCTCTGCCCCAGAACTATGTTGCCCAAAAAAGCATCCCTAGCTCAGGGGGGTTGGCTGGAAGTGTTGTAAATCCCCCTCATCCCATGGAACATGGGTGAAAGGGAAAGCCAGTTCTCAGCACATCGGCATCATCTTACTCATTGGAACAACGTTCAAGGCTAGGCATCTTATCTCAGCTCTTATCCAAGCTAGCGATAGCAGAGCTGAGTGATGGAAACCATGTGGTGTATGGAAGGCCAAGCCTCATGCAGTGATCAGTGCAGATGACGAGGATAGTTTTCCCTGGGGAAGATGCTGCTTTGGTGTTAAAGCCTCTGAAGGGCTGTGTGTGGGCTTGTTGGCCCTTCTGCAGGAAGCAAAACAAGTAACAAACTGGAAACAGCCTCAGTTGACAGGATACACAGTTAAGTGTTTAGTGCCTGTCCCAGACTGTGATTAAGGGCAGAATAGCCAAATCTGGGAGAAGATCAGTCATGGAACACCTCAGAACAGCGAGGGACAGCCTGACCCCATGTCCCCAGCATGGTGTGTGGGGTCAGGTACTGGTGACTCTGTGATGAGGCAGTTTGGGATAAGGATGAGCAGTTCTGGGGTTGTGATGTGCTGGAGCAGCTACTATCACCATAGCCCCTCTGCTCTTGGCCACTGTTTCTGCATTGAGCACACGTACTGGTCACCACCAGGGAGGTGGCACTGGGCTGGGTGCATTGCCCATGGGAACAGCTTGAGATGAGGCTGTTCCTTGGGATCTGACAGTTCCAGGGGGATCCCCCCTGCTGGCTTCTGCCCCATATCCTTGTGAGCATTGATGGAGATTTAGATCAGCAGCAAGGTCTGCTCCTCTCTGGAGCTCTCTCCTGCTGCAACCAACATGCACAGGCACCTGTGGCCGGAAAAAAGGCTTTTACAGAGCTTTAAAGCAGAGACTTCCTCATCTGTCCAAAAGATGACATGTTTCATAAGCAAAACAAGCCCTGTTGTTCCAGACCTACCCAGTTTCTCCAGCCTGGGTCTGTCCCTGGCGCCCTTATCCCTGATGCCAGTCCATGGCCAGTGACACACTTGGCATAAGAATCACTCTGTGTCTTGGGACCACAGTGCAACATCTGCCTCCACATGCAGGTAACGGTGATGCCTCAAGTCCAAAAACCAAGGCAGAGCTGGGAATGAAGCAGTTTCTCCCTGCTGGAAGCTGGCTACAAGCATTCTTATCCCTTTGTAGGAAGCAAGCCTATGCTGTTTAACCTTCAGCATCAGACCCCTGTCCCCTGATGCCCACAACAAGGACTTGTAGTGCTCAGTGCACAGCAAAGCTGCTGGCCAAGGACACTTCTTTTGAGGCCAAGCAGTGACATCCATGTGCCTCAGCCTTGTTTTGGAGCCTGTGACCTCTTGGCTGCCATTCCTCTTGTGGAAAGGAGCTGGCTGGAGAGTGGGGAGTGCCCCGGCCCCTGCCTGCCTGGTGGGGCTGCTTGTGCTGTGGCTGGGGGCCAGGATGATGAGATGTGGTCTTTGGAGACCTCCTCCATCCCTCCTTAAGGGCAACCAATACATCATCTTCCCATCCCCTTTCTGCCCTGCATCTCTCCCCATCTTCTCCCCTACACCCCCCCCCCCCCCCCCCCCCCCCCCCCCNCCCCCCCCCTCCCTCCCCCCCCCCCCCCCCCCCCCCCCCCCTCTTTGAGCTGCAGGGAAGGGTATTTAGAAAGGAATGAGCTGGAAGTTAATCCAGGAAAGTTCATATGCTGTCCTCTCCTTCGGTGGCCCAAGCCAGCTCCTGGCTAATCCCCAGCCCTTCTTGACTTTGGGGCAGCAGTGATGAGCGTAAGAAGGCTGATGTGCTCAGAATCTCGCTATGGGTGAAAGGGAAATGCAGCTAAGATTAATAATTAATGTAACCCAAGTCTAAACAGTCAGAGAGGTTTTATCTCTGCTCTAGACTGCAGAAAGGTAAAATAAGCCAATGAATGCTGTTGTACTAATTCCACAGTAGCACTAGTAACAGAGCTCTGCATGTCTTTAGCTGGTCCTTAGGGAGTGGTTTCTCACCTTGGGGTCTCCAGTGCATCTCCCTTCGCCTGGCATCCCCCTGCTCCTGTATCCCCCTGGCAGCACCCCTACAGGGCATCATGTCTGCTAGGACAGACTGTCCTGTTACGGCTGCTTGTGATCAACTTCGATGCCTCATAAAAAGATGAGCGAATGAAAAGGAAGCGTTGCCATTTGGCCATGGGAGAGGTGACTTAACTGAGTTGAACCACAGCAACCACGGCCCTCCCCGTATCTGCCTCCCCTGTGATGGATCTGTAGCCCCATGCCAGTGCTGGGGGAGGGAAAATGAGAGCAACCAAACACACCATGGGAGCTGATGGGTGATTTTATTCACAACGTCTCTAAGCAGTGCCAAGGGGCCTGACCTCCACCCTCCCATGCATTTATCCCCATTAAATGAGGATAAATGAGGGTATGATGCCATCCTTTTAGACCCCTCCTTGGTTGTTTCTCCCACTAAATTCAACACCCCCTCCTGCTTCCCTGTCTTTTTCCACCTGTGCCAAGTGTATTTCAGTGTTAAGACTCAGTGCAGCCTGGTGTGGGGACTGTCCCTAGGGCAAGGTGCTGCTGCCTGGGGGGCTCAACCCATCTGGAACCAGGCAGGGAACCCACTGGTGTCCTTTGAGAGCAAAGCCTGTGGTGCTAGGGAGATACATCCCTCATGGAGCACAGGCTTGGTCCCTGATGGATCTGTTCCCTGCCTTCACAGGGTGATGTGGGACCACTGGCTCCGCTAGCAGCTCCCTCCTGTGCACAGGAAGATTCCTATGGCCATGCCTAGCAAGGAGAAGGTCCCCAGGATCAGGCCCAGCACCAGCGGGGCATGTGACCGGCTGCTCTGTTCACCTGCAAGAAGAGGGATGGAGGTGAGACAGGGCTCACACCCACCAAGCCACCTTCTCCCCTCCTGGACCTGACACAGACCTGTCCCAGCGCTCTGAGCTTGTAAGAGGCCCACACAGGTGGTGTTGAGGAAATGCTGGAGGTCCCGTGTGGTTTTGGGGTACTTCATCAGCTCCCTCTCAGCAAAGCTGGCCACTGCATCCCTGCCGGGCCAGCGCCGCTCCCAAGTGGCATTGGGGACATGGAAGCTCAGGAAAGCCGTCCCGTTGAGCGTCACCTCGTAGAAACTCTGGGCTGTGCCATTAGGGAAGAGGCGGCAGCCAAGGTGGCAACACAGGCTCTGGGTGTCTGTGGGGACAGAGGGAGCAGGTCAGGGTCAGCGTGCTCCTAACCTTTGGCAGCCCATGGCTGTCACCAGCATCAAGCTGTGCACTGAGTTTGCAAGGCCTCAGCCTTGTACCACACGACCGAGCCATGGATCTGTTTCCACACGGTTTAGCTGCAACGGCAACTTTTCCGAACAGATGGGAACTGTGCTTTATCTTCCCCTTCCTTATCTGAGTACAGCACAGCTTCAGTGTCAGAGAGACGGGTAGGTTTTAGGCACTATTCCTCACCCTCACACAAGGATGCAGTACAGGGACCTTGGGACGCTGGATGAGGGGAAACCCCAAGGTGAGAAAGTGCTTCCTTCCTAAAGGCCAGGTAAGGAAATGCAGAGCTGGGGCAAAACTGGTCTGGGGGTAAAAAAGGAAATGATGGGGAAACACAGCCTGGGCAGGAACATGAGAGGAGCAAAGCAGGCAGGAACATGAAGCCATTGCCATCAGCATCCCACACCTCCCACAGCAGCTGCCAGGTGCAGATGGGATGCAGGCAGGGTGCAGTAGGGGAATGAAGGCAACATAAAGGCAGGGTGCAGGCAGAATGGCTACACCTCCCCATCCCCTCAGGCTGCAGCCCCCAGCCCTTTTCCCAAGTCTGAGCATCACCCTATCTCCAGGGTGGGCTCTGGGCAAGAAATTCCCAGCTCAGCAGAAGGGCTTCTTTTGCCTAGAGAAACGATTTTCACATGGCCATGTCCATCCCTTTGCCAAGCTGTCCGAATGCCCAGGCAGTGAATGGGGTCTCCTCTTCTCCATTGGGACCCATCCCAGTGCCCTCCCAGGGTACCACTCACAGTTGATAGGCCTCTCTTTGGTGAAGAGCATCACCAGCTGACTGAAGTAGTCCAGGTAGGTGGTCACATCCTGCTGGCGCCTGGCCCAGATTTCCGGGGGCTCCAGCGGCAGCACCTGGGTGACATTGAGCCCTTCCAGGAGATGGCTGAGCTGCCCATCCAGGCTGGCATTCCCCCAGAATTCAGAAGTGCCTTTGGAGACCCGGGTCTGCTGCAGCATGATGAAGGTGAGCGGGGCTGCAGGAGACAGCAGGCATCACCCACCGGCTCATCCCCTCCCCTAAAAGCCGTGAGTGTCCCTGCATGCAAACACTGAGTCCCTCCAACCCCAGCCATCACCGTGCTCTTGCCTTACCTGCCTGGTCCGCCACACAGCCCAGGGCCCCACAGAGCAGCAGCAACCGGAGCATCGTGGGTCTGGGGACTGGAATGATGGCCCCACGGCTGACCAGGCAGGGAGTTAAGCAGGACGGGGAGGTGGGGCTGCAGGAGGAGGAGAGTGGGAGTCTGGCCAGGTCTCTCCCATTTCCTTAGTCCGAGCCACCCGCACCCCTTCCCTGCCGGACATGCCCTAAAGCTCTGAACTCACAGGGGAGTGAGCAGCCAGCGCCTGCCTCACTTTCCCAATCCCTTGAGGATGAGTTCCAGGGATCCCTTGGGCAGGAGCCCCATGGATCATAGAATGACAGAATGGGTTGTGTTGGAAGGGACTTTAATATCATCTTGTTCCAACCCCCTGCCACGGACAGGGACACCTTCTTCTAGACCAGGTTGCTCCAAGGCCCTGTGTCCAGCCTGGCCTTGAACACTGCCAGGGATGGAGCAGCCACAGCTTCTCTGGGCACCCTGTGCCAGCGCCTCAGCACCCTCACAGGGAAGAACTTCTGCCTTAAAACTAACCTTCATCTCCCCTGATTTAGTTTAAACCCATTGCCCTTTGAATGTGCAATGGTGGCGGGGAAACACAGCGGCACGGGACTGCTCCAGGAGGAGAAGGGAAGGATGGAGGGGAGCAGCCTCACGGCCCTACGCTGCACCCATGGGAAGTCCGGTGAGCACATCCGGTACCGGTGCTCCCGGCAAGCGCTGATGCGACATGACCCCCCCTTAGCCCTGCCAGGACGCGGTTCTAAGGATGCAGCACCCCTGCATGCCCCTCACGGGGGGATCGGGACCGAGAAGCGCCTGGCAGGGCTGACTCCGTGTGCCGGGTGTCTGTCTGTAGGAGCCACGGTTTAGCGTTCAAACGGTACGAGACGGGCGTTAAAACGCCGCTCCTCGGCACCGCACGTTGCGGCCTCACCGTCGGGGGCGTGTCCGCTATCGGGGGCGTGTCCGCTATCGGGGGCGTGTCCGCTATCGGGGGCGTGTCCGGCGGCGCCGGTGCCGGGAGCGCAGCGATGGCGGCGGCGGAGCTGGAGCGGCTGCGGATGGCCGGGGCCGGCATGGCCATCGCCGTGCTCACCAGCGGCGGCGACGCGCAAGGTGGGGCCCTGCCGGGGCGGGGGAGGGGGGTGGAGCGGGGACATCGGCCCCGGAGGGCTCGCCCCGTCGGGGTTGCGTGGCCGTGGCCGCCCTGGCTCCCGCAGGCGCTGCGGGGCCGGAGTCCTCGGGGCCTCGGGGAGCGCAGCTCCTCCCCGGACGCCCGGGGCGGACGCAGCAGAGACACGGACACACGCACGCACATTCCTCCCGTGCTTCCCCCGGCGCTGCCCTGTCCCCGTCACCCCAGCAGGAACATCTTCCCAGGGCAAGCCCTACGGTGGGGTCCGTCCCCCCCACAGCCGGTGTTTTAATTCGTCTCGCTCGCAAGCAGTTGCTATCTGCAGCTCTCACCCGTGCACTGAGTTTCCCCAGTCTCTGCCCGCATGGCCCCCGCTCCTTAAGGGGACATCTCAGGGTCATCGCTGTGATCTGGTCCCCTCTGGAGCACAGGGTCCCCCAAGGCCATCCTGGTTCATATCTTGCCTTTCCAGGGATGAACGCTGCTGTCCGCGCAGTCACCCGCATGGGAATATATGTGGGAGCCAAGGTCTTCCTCATCTATGAGGTTGGGGTACCCACCCACTCCCCATCACAAGTCAGGGGGGAACTTCCCCCCATGTGCCGGGGTACCCCTCACCTCCATCCCCTGCTTCTCCACAGGGCTACGAGGGGCTGGTGGAAGGGGGAGACAACATCAAGCAAGCCAACTGGCTAAGCGTCTCCAACATCATCCAGCTGGTGAGGATCAGCAGTGGGGTTTGGGACCCCCAAATCCCACCCCAAACCTGTTCGATGAGCAGTGTTCCCCCTTTCTCTCTGCAGGGTGGGACGGTGATTGGCAGTGCCCGCTGCAAAGCCTTCACCACGCGTGCGGGCCGGCTGCGGGCTGCCCGCAACTTGGTGGAGCACAGCATCACCAACCTCTGCGTCATTGGTGGGGATGGCAGCCTCACGGGCGCTGACATCTTCCGCTCCGAGTGGAGTGGGCTGCTGGAGGAGCTGGTCCGAGATGGTGAGTGAACCCCCTCCCAAAAACCCGGGGTGGGTAGAGTGAAAGCAATCAAAGAGTGTTGGGGTCCAGAGGTTCCACCCTATCACCATGATACAGCACCGCCATAGGGTTTAATGGTGGTCTTGGCAGTTGTGGGATAATGTTGGAGTTGATGATCTTAAAGGTCTTTTCTAATTTAGTCCATTCTATGAGGCTCAGGGAGGGCTGGGCTCCTCCACTGCTCTGCAGAATCCAGCCCAACGCTGGGGCAGGGAATGGGAGTGCCCTAAAATATCTGGTGGCACGGCCATCCCCCCCCGCAGGGCAGATCAGCGAGGAGGTGGCGCAGAAGAACTGCCGCCTGAACATCGTGGGGCTCGTGGGCTCCATCGACAACGATTTCTGCGGCACCGACATGACCATTGGCACCGACTCAGCACTGCACCGCATCATGGAGGTGATCGATGCCATCACCACCACGGCACAGAGGTGAGCGGGCTGGGGACTGGACTCTGGACCACCCTGGGCATCACATCCACTCTCCATCTCCTCCTACCTGTATTCTTGCAGCCACCAGCGGACGTTCGTGCTGGAGGTGATGGGCCGCCACTGCGGGTAAGGTGGGGAAGGAATGAATGGGATGGGATGGGATGCTACATGCTGGGCCCTGTGCTGCCACCGCCATGTCCCTGCAGGTACCTGGCGCTGGTGTCTGGCTTGGCCTCAGGCGCAGACTGGCTCTTCATCCCTGAATCCCCTCCAGAGGATGGCTGGGAGGACCTCATGTGTGAAAGGCTTGGGGAGGTGAGAAGGGGGCTACCTATGGTCACATCCCCCTTTTCTCTCTGGAGAGTCCCCACAGGGGTCTGGGCTGAGCCCTGTGGCCAGTGGCCAACCCTGCGAAGCTTCGGGAGCTCCCATCATTGTCCCTGTGAAACAGGGCACTCAGCTGAGTGTAAATCCAGCCCTCATGTGCCAGGAGCAGTGCCGCCTCGGGGCTTGGGCACCCAGACTAAGAGCCACCCCCCGGCAGCAGCCGATGAGAGGAAGGATGCTGGGACTTGGTTGCCAGTGATTTTTGGCTAACCTCAGTGGCTGATTTCCTCCCTACACCAGACACGCAGCAGGGGCTCACGGCTCAACATCATCATCATTGCTGAGGGTGCCATCGACCGCAACGGAAAACCAATCTCCTCCAACTACGTGAAGGATGTAAGTGACTGCTCCAGCACTTGCTCCTGCATCTGCAGTGACCAGTGGGTTCCTGTGTGACCTCCTCTCTTCTCTGCAGCTGGTGGTGCAGCGCTTGGGTTTCGACACACGGGTCACTGTCCTTGGCCACGTGCAGCGTGGTGGGACTCCATCAGCCTTTGACCGGGTGCTGGTAGGTCCCGGGTGAGGGTGATATGGGGGGGTCATCCTGCAGAAAGCAGCAGGCAGCTGGGGGAACCCTATTCCTGCTTTCCCTCTGCCCATTGCAAAGGACTTGCCAGCTTGGGATGAGACTCAGATGGTCCCCACAGGCTCAACACTGCAGAACAATGTGTCTTTTTCCCTCATTTGCTTCAAATTCCATGGGGTTTTAAATAAAATCAGCAGCTCCCTGTCTGTAAATCAGCTGTGCAAGCAGCCACGCAGTTTCCAAGCCTGTGGGAGCATCCCAGCCAGCTGGCATAGGGCGGCCCTGATGTCACAGGGTACTGGGTGCCCCTTTCCCTTTGCAGAGCAGCAAGATGGGGATGGAGGCAGTGATGGCGCTGCTGGAGGCCACACCGGACACGCCGGCCTGTGTGGTGAGCCTCTCAGGGAACCAGTCGGTGCGGCTGCCGCTCATGGAGTGTGTCCAGGTGGTGAGTACCAGGAGGACGAGGCATGCCAGCCTGCTGGGTGCGGCTCCTGCTCCCCTTCTCTGCAAGCAGGGGTCTCATGTTGCTGTTTTCTTATCCCCCCAAACAAAGACTAAGGATGTGCAGAAGGCCATGGATGAGAAGAGGTTTGATGAGGCCATCCAGTTGCGTGGGAGGTGAGGAGCAAGTGTTAGGATGGTGCAAGAGCTCCCTATGGGATGACCAAAAGAATGTGCTGGGATGGGGGATTTTCTCTTGGGGGGAAACCATTGGCTCCTGCCGCTGGGTCTAGATGCCCCTCAGGGCCACACTGCCTTGTTCTTGCAGGAGCTTTGAGAACAACTGGAACATCTACAAGCTGCTGGCACACCAGAAGCCAGCACAGGAGAAGGTGAGGAGGGACGGAGAGCAGCAGTGGTCACTGTCCCCACCTTGGGGGACAAGTATCCATGTGCCATCCCCATCGCTGTCCCCACAGAGCCCCTTCAGCCTGGCCATCCTGAACGTGGGTGCCCCCGCTGCTGGCATGAACGCTGCCGTCAGGTCAGCTGTGCGCATCGGTATCTGCCAGGGACACACTGTCTACGTGGTGAGCGACGGCTTCGAGGGCTTGTCCAAGGGGCAGGTGAGTGGGATGCTGAGCCTGGGTGCCACAGATTTCTCAGAGGAATAGGTTTGGGCTTGGAGGGGGTTACAGGGTATTTTACCCCAAAACTGAGCTCTGCTGCTTTCAGATCCGTGAGGTGGGCTGGCACGACGTGGCGGGCTGGCTGGGACGGGGCGGGTCCATGCTGGGCACCAAGCGGTAAGTGCAGCCCCAGAGGGCTATACGGGAGGGGATGCCCCTATCCTCACCTCACGGCCTCTCCTCTGTTTCCCCAAGGACACTGCCCAAGACCTGCATGGAAAAGATCGTGGAGAACGTGCGGAAATTCAACATCCAGGGGCTGCTGGTCATTGGGGGTTTCGAGGTGCAGGGGCAATCCTCAACTTTGTTTCAGAGGAGGCTGGAATGGGCTGTCAGCATCCCTTGTGGTGCAGGCAGCCCAGGGCATCCCTTTTGGGATGTGGATCTGGCCCCAGGGCCAGCACCTCTCCAGCTCTGGTCTGCTTGCAGGCCTATGAGGGGGTGCTGCAGCTGGTGGAGGCCCGTGGGCAGTATGAGGAGCTCTGCATTGTCATGTGTGTCATCCCTGCCACCATCAGCAACAACGTGCCTGGCACCGACTTCAGCCTTGGCTCAGACACGGCTGTCAATGCAGCCATGGAGGTGAGGGACAGGGCAGGCGGCAGCTCCCGGAGCTGTCCTGCTCCAGCAGGTCCCATTGTGTTTCGGGATGGCACATTGGGAATGAACCAGGCTCCCATCCCAGGCAGCAAAGGTGAGTTTTGTTGTGTGACCCCCCTTCTCCTGGCACAGAGCTGTGACCGGATCAAGCAGTCAGCCTCAGGCACCAAGCGCCGTGTCTTCATTGTGGAGACGATGGGGGGCTACTGTGGGTACCTGTCCACTGTCACTGGCATCGCAGTGGGTGCTGATGCTGCCTATGTCTATGAAGATCCCTTCACCATTCACGACCTGAAGGTGAGCAGGGCAGGACCTGCTTTCTGGCAGTATCATTTGGGTAGAATAAGAAGGGAAACTTGGAGGGCTGTGGGTCAGGACAGGATTTGGGGGAGCAAGGCCAAGCTCTATGAAGCTTCTGGGTCAATGTTCATGGCACATGGGTCCAAAAAAGAGAACCAGAGGGACCCAGGATGGCTGTGTTGATCTTGCAGGCCAATGTGGAGCACTTGACTGACAAAATGAAGACAGATATACAGAGAGGGCTGGTGCTGCGGTGAGTTGGGAACCCCCGAGGATGCTCACTGAAAAACCCATCCCTGTGGAACAGATAGAGGCTGGAGCTGAGCCCTTTCTGTGGCCATAGTGTATCTTTGTGTGCAGTGAGTTTTGGCAGGGCAGGCAATCAGCTGGGGGACAGTCTTGCAGTGGGATGCCTCTGCTGCTGTCCCACCCCTGCCCCAGGGTCCTGCTGGGGAGATGAGCTGGTGCAGCAAAAAAGATGTTCAGGGAAGCATGGAGGGATGACCTCCAATCCTTTCCCTCTGTTTCCCCAGCAATGAGAAGTGCCATGAACACTACACCACTGAGTTCCTCTACAACCTCTACTCCTCTGAGGGGAAGGGCATCTTTGACTGCAGGATTAATGTCCTGGGCCACCTCCAGCAGGTACAGGGGATGGGGCAACACACACTGTCCCCAAGAGCTGGGTGGGTTTGTCATTGTCATTTGTTTGTCCCCAGGGGGGAGCACCAACCCCCTTTGACCGGAACTATGGGACCAAGCTGGGAGTGAAGGCGGTGCTGTGGATGTCGGAGAAGCTGCGGGAGGCCTACAGCAAGGGTGAGCCGAGGGCTGGGGGTTCTGTGGTGAGGTGGGCGGATGCTGCTGGCACTGGGCAGCTGGGCCCCGGTGAGGTGGCCATGGTTGGCAGCATCCATCCGCTTCCCAGGGCGCATGTTTGCCAACTCAGCAGAGTCTGCCTGTGTGATCGGGCTCAGGAAGAAGGTGGTGGCCTTCAGCCCTGTGACGGAGCTCAAGAAAGTCACTGACTTTGAGTAAGTCCCCATCCCTGTGCCCCAGCACTCCACCAGGTCCCAGGGGGAGAACTGCTCCTGGGTTGTCCATGGGACCACACTAGAGCCGTATCTCCCCTTGCACAGGCACAGGCTGCCCCAGGAGCAGTGGTGGCTGAACCTGCGGCTGATGCTGAAGATGCTCGCCAACTACCAGATCAGTCTGACTGAGTACATCTCGGGGACGATGGAGCATGTCACCCGCCGCACACTCAGCATCGAGAAGGGCTTCTGATCCCACCAGCTCAAGCCATAGCCCCCCACCCTATGTCATCTCCATCTCCACATGCTGCTCGGGGAGCACCAGGTCCCCTGTTCTCAGTAACCCTGTAGCTTTGCCATCAACCCCTTAAAGCAGGCAGAGCCTGGTCGCAGCTCACAAACCAGCACAATCCTGCTCCAAAATGCTGGTCCAGGGGTCTGGTTCCTCTGCAGGTGCAGAGAAGAGGTGTTGCTAGAGCCCTGCTACAGAGCCCAGACCCTTTGTCTTACCTTAATAGTTTATTCCTGTTATTTAAGGATGGGGTATCTTGATTCCTTATTTAGCGGCTTGACCACCTGAGCCAACTGCTGCTGTTAGTCACCTGCCCTGTGTGCAGGAGGAGAGCCAAGGAGGATGCAGTGAGATCCTGGAGTGGGTAGGGGCTGTCCCTAGGGACTCTCAGCTACCCCAAGGACCCTGGTGAAGCTCCATCCTCCAGTGGTGTTTGGCCTGTGGGGTGTCTCGAGGGCTCAGCACAGAGCACTGGTCCTGGCAAGCCCCTTTTTCCCAGCCACCCTGCATGATGCTTGGCTGCGACCATCACCATGTGGCCCTGGGTGCTGTGCCCATCATCTCACTCCCCAGATCTTGTACCATTCGTGGCGCTGCTCTCTTCCTCTAGAGATAAAACCTGCTGGAGCCAAATCTGCCTTGCTGGAGAGTGATCATTGCATTGTGTGGGGGGAGACCTGTGGTTAGGATGGGGTGAATGAAGCCAGATGGTTTGATGTGGAATAACACTGGCCCGTGAGGCTTCCCTGCTTCATGCATCCTCAAAGCCTGGGAGAGCTAGACGTCAGCATCCCTCTGCGGGCAGACTTCGCAATCCTGGAGGAAAATTGCTTCTCCTTTGTTTTGGTTCCCGCTTTCACAGAAAGCGCAGAAGTGATTTATAGGGGTGCTATGTTTGTTTGTTAAGGCAGTTTCCCAGGGTGGCTGCCAAGCGTGCCGGCTCCTGTGTGCAGTGCTCAGCTCAGCCAATGCTAAATGGACACACGTAGCCCCATTCCCAGGCCACTTTCCTCCCAGGGCTTTTGGCTATGGCTCCAGCCCCTGGGATATGGCTAGCACCAGGACGCTTCCCAGTGTTTTGGGTCGAACATGTAGTTATGTTTTCCTCCCCATGGAGTTGTACCCAAGCGGTGACTTCTCCCCCTGATTTCAGTGCTTTTCCCCTAGCTGGCCCCGTTACTTGTTTTAGGCTCTGGAGGGAGATCGTAGTTACTGTATCTTCCCTGCCAGAGCTGGACATACAGGGAATTAGCAGGCCTTTGTGATGGAGGCACCATCGCTGCTGTTCTGGGTGAGTATCTGCTCTGGGGACCCCAGGCAGAGACCTGGCTGTTCCTGCCAGCACTGGTGAGTGGGAAATAGAATCATAGAATGGTTTGGATTGGAAAGGACCTCAAGATCATCTAGTTCCAGCCCCCCTGCTGTGGGCAGGGACACCTCACACTAGACCATGCCACCCAGGGCTCTGTCCAACAAGGCCATTAGCACTGCCAGGGATGGAGCATTTACCACTTCTTTGGACAACCTGTGCCAGTGCCTCACCACCTTCACAGTAAAGAACTTCTTCCTTGTATCTAACCTGAACTTCCCATTTTAGTTTAAACCCGTTACCCCTGGTGCTAGTGCACCATCCTCTGTGCACTTTTGAGAAGCCTCAGTGGTCCCACTTGCTTGCCTTGATGTTCAGGAGTCCCCGAGGGCGGTTTCAGCACAAGTTCAGGCTGTACCCACAGTTGCTGGTGTTTTCCACCATAGGGAAACATCTGCCCTCACCTCTAGATATCCCTGCTGAGACAAAAGGTGTGGGTGAAAGCAAGTCATGCCAAAAAGCTCTTGGCAGGGCTGTGAATGGGCCAGGTTCAGGGTGTGAATGGGGAAGGGGTGTCCCCACATAGACAAGGGTCACCGCAGCCTTAACACCTCATTTCCACCCCAAAACATAAAAGCCTGCACTGCCAAACTCCTGGGAGGAGACAGCAAGCACAGCCCTCCCATCCTGGGGGGGGCAACCACACTGTGCCTTACCAGGACAAGCAAGAGGGGACATAGTGACTGTGCACCCAAGCTCCCCATCACATCCAGCCCAGGCTCAGGTTCCCATCCTCCCCATAAAGAAGGCAGGACAAAAAAAGGCACGAGCATCCTTCAGCGAAGGGCAGGCTGCCAGGTCCCTGGGGTGAAAAGGCATGAGCCAAAGGGGCCAGGCTCCCCCTGGGCTGTGCCAAGAGCAAGCAGGATGCTGCGGGGTCATCCTGCAAGGAGTGTTTGGAAGCATCAAGGGCAGCTGCCCTGGCAGCAGGAGCACCCACAGTCGCCAAGTGTGAAGAGTGCAGCACGTAAGCGGCGCGAGCTTGGGGACAGTCGTGCTGTCAGGGATTAACAGCCCAGCTTCTCAAGCGGAGCGGGAAGGAACTGTGCCAGAGCAACCACAGGGCATGGCGATTGCTCCATTTGCCACCCTCACAGCAAGGGCCCCTGTGACAGAGGACACTTTGATCACTCTCCTTCCAGCAAAGCTGAGGTTTGGAGGGGGGGGGGTCTGACATGCCCAAAGAACAGCTGTCCTGTCCCCCAACTTGGAGAGACACAACTACTGCCACCAAGACAGCCTGGGAGAGGGCTTGCCCTCAGCACAAGGGCAAGATGCAAGCAAGATGACGGGTAAGTCTCCTGGGCCCTGGCTGTCAAGGGAAGTCTGGTATAGTATAAATCACATGGCCATTTAAATGCAGCTGGGTCTGATGCAGAAGGCAAGATCTAGGTTATCTAAGGAGTTAAATGCCTCAGCAATCTTCTCCCAAGTGATGAGGGTCAAGCTGTGCCCCCTCCCACCAATGTCAACAGTATTGTAGACACCGGGCTGTCATTATCCCCCAGGACAAGCATTCCTTCCTTTCTGGCAGTGTGACAAACAGGGAGAGTGGGGACATGGAAAATGCCACGTCCCCCTGCACAGCACTGTTGTCCACAGCTAAGCAGCACACAGGGTTCACATCCTATGTCTCAGGAGCCATTACCATCCCTTTGCACAAGAAAGTGAGCTTTACTCACCATCTCCTTTGCTTGCTGCACTCCATGTGGACTCGTGGCTGCAAGAAGGTTCCCAAATACCACAGTGCCTTTGAAAAGCAGCCCCTGCAGCAGCCCAGTGTGCTACCCACCCGCACCAGAGGCTGGTGAGCCATTTCCCAGGTCCAGTGAAGTGGGAAGGCACAGGGACTCACAGCCCTCCTCCTGCTCTGCAGGGATAACAATGCAAGCCATGAACCAGACATAATGGAGCAATGCCCAGAGTCAGTTGTTCTCACTATGTTTGCTGAACCCCAGCCACAAGTGACGCATCCTAGAGGAATAATTGGTTTTATTTGGTATGTCATTTCAGTTTGTACTTAGGAGCTCTATAAAATCTTAGTAAATGCAGCTTTTTCAATTAAAGAAGAAACACCAACTCCTGATGCCTGTGCAAGCCCGACAGTAATGCCTGGCTTGTTTTCTTCTAACTGCAAAATGCCCAGGGGGTCTTACTCTGATGTTGTTTCCTTAAGCTGCTCTAATGCCTGCAGGGGCATGAGGGGGAGAGAGTAGAGCTGAGCATTCAGGATCTGGGAGAGTATAACTGCTGTTTCACTCAGGCTGCATCAGCTTTTCTTTGGGCTGCCTGACCACCAAGTCAGATGCTGCACATTGCTAACAAGGACCAGAAGTCAGAAGTTGAATATAAATAAAGAATTTGACATTGACCTTCACCATCTGCACCAGACAGTTCTTGGTGATCACTGCAGACAGCATCTCCCCAACAGACTTCACAAAACCAGATCTTTATGGTAGAACTGCCCTCAGAGCGCACTTCACACAGAGGCTGGCCAAGGATCAGTCTGACAGGGAGCCACCAACAAGCCGCGAGTGACCTTCCTGGCTGTCAGCCCACTTTGCCATCCCCCTTCGATCGCACAGCACAGCGGCACCACTCACTGCAGTCCTGCTCACTTCTGCTTTGCTGATTTGCCTGCAGCTCTCATGAGATACAAACGTTAACAGAGCCTGCTACGCAAGCAGGAAAGCACCCGAGAGCCAGGTCAGGCGCTGCCAGCCCCAGCATGATGTGCACAGCCAGGGGAGATGTCAGGAGCTACAGGGGCAGCTAGCAGCACCCTAGTCCAGCCCCTCCACAGGGAAAGCACAGAGAAAAACACTGTGGCCTTGGCTGCAGCCAGGCATGTGTGAGTAGAACGGTGCTGCAGGTCTGGCTGGTTCTCCAGGAAGGTTTGTAATGGGCACCGTCACTCCTCCTGCAGCTCCTTCTTCTGAATGGCCTGGAGCCTCCTCCCCACTGTCTGATGGATGACCTCCAGACCCTCTGCATCCAGTTCCTTTGTGAGTAGTAGGATGGCATTCAGGACATTGTTCTGTTGGAATGAGACAGACACTACTTTATAGAAGCATCTTAACACCAAGCCTAGAAAAGCAGACTTGATTTTTAAAATGCTGTTCTTTCTAGGAACTCCACCACCCCCAGTTTGCAACAGCCACCTGCAGCTACAGGGACAGAACAACCAAGCCCTCAGGGCAAACAGGGACAGAGACTGCATGTGAGGAGGCTAACTGGAATGCAGGACAAACCCATCCACCCAGTCCTGCGGACTGCCCACATGCCTCTGGCTTCTCGCCACCCTCCCAACTGCCTTCTGTAAGGAAAGGCGCATTCATGAGCAGCCACCCTCTCTCTCCAGTGTGATCGAATGTAGGATGGGAAAGGACAGGAACGCTCTGATATGAGGAATAAAGAGCCGTTAGAATCATAAAAGCATGAGCTGGAAGAAACCCTTGAAGGTCCCCAGCCGGACCCTCACACATCATTCAGCAGCACTGTACACATGGAGCAAGACTTGTAGCAAACTCTTGGTAATGCTGTTGAGCTTTGCGGTGGGTGAGCTGTGAGCATTTTATCTCCTACAGACCTTTGAGTAAGGAGAGAGCTTCAGTGGCAGTAAAGGAGCACACACTTAGAGAAACCAGTGCAACAACATTTAGACTACTTTGATTTTTCTTATTTCTTCTTATTTCTTATGCCACATTCCTCACAGTGTTCAAGGCCAGGTTAGACAGGGCTTGGAGAAACCTGGTCTAGTGGAAGGTGTCCCTGCCCATGGCAGGGGGTTGGAAATGGATGAGCTTTAAGGTCCCTTCCAACCCAAACCATTCTGTGATGATTCCTACATGTCCTATCACTGGATACCAAGCAGAAGAGGTCAGCACCTCCCTCTTGACTTCATCTACTCAGGAAGCTGTAGAGAGCAATGGAGTTTCCCCTCAGCCTGTCCAAACTAGATAAAACCGAAGTCCTCAGCCACTCCCTACAGGACATTCCTTCCAGCCCTGCCACCAGTTTTGTTGCCCTTCTCTAGAAGCGTTCAAGTACCTTAACATAATTCTTAAATGGTGTGGCTCAGAACTGCAGGAAACAAAAAGCAATCTGGTCTTTAGAAGATACTCACTCTCTTCTTGCGGTTACAGTCTGCCTCTTGAGGTGAAAAGGAGGAAAATTTATCCTTGGGAACAGGCTTCATACCAAGCTCCTCTCGAATTTTGCTAAAGAAGGGGAGGAAGAGCAAATGTTATGACCAGCTGGGAGAACCTTACTCTGCCAGGCCAATCTTTTTTAATCATAGCAACCATGAATGAAGCATGTAGCTGAAGGACTGAAGGTGCATCTATTCTCACACCACCACTGCCTACAAACCAACATCCCAAGTAAAACTCCCACATGAAGTGACATCCTCCCAGCTATAAAACCCACAAGTGCTATTAAACCAGCATGGCTCCAGCACCATAACTAGAACAGTGGGAATCTGCACCAGCTGCAGGCCTAGCCCATGGAGCATCAGGTTTGGCTGCCAGTGTCCTTTCACACTATATGAGTTCAGCCCAGGCATCCTAACAGCTCACAAGCAAGCCCTCACTTTGTCTCTTCCAGACTGAAGTTCATCAGTTCACTCTCAGTCTCTGTGGTGGATTCAGCAGCACTGGATTCAGTGGACTCAGGGCAGCCATTCCCCACATTCCTCTTTACTGGTGGGGCTGTGATCTCCTCGCCATCAACCAGGGCCTGGGACAGTTCTTCCTCTGTCACAGCTGCAAAAGCCAAAACAAAAGCCTGCTGCAATGAACTCCAACAGCCCAGTAAGGGAGCATCTCTAATGGGGCAGGTACTACTGCTGCAGAGATACACTGCAGGGGTTTGGTCCCAGAATCATCCTTTATACTGGCCTTCTGCTTTTATCCTCCTCCTACACTAAAACCCAACAGGAGAAAGATGGCAGCCACCACCGAAGTGAGAAAGGTATCAAGGAGGGCTGCAAACATGTTTTGCTACTTCTTGTCTCTGGAGAAGGCTCCAAAAGCCACTGCACTACAGCTACCAGATGGAAAAGCTTGGTTTTTATGCCAGCATAAGTTGAAGAATCTTTGTTTTGCCACAGCTAAGGAGAGAGCTCTTTAAACCAGTAATTAGTGGTACTGTTTAAGCTATAACAACGAGCTCTCAGTCCCACTAGTGTTAACTCTAGCACTGCAGGGAAGGCAGAAACCAGCTTAGAAGCAGTGGATCTCGCAGAGCAGACACTCAACTTTCAATGCATCCTGATTCAAGGAACAGTCAAAGGACACCTTAAAGAGAAGAACCAACATGTCACTGGTTGGTTTGGCATTCATCCTGGCCATGGCTTGGGGCTGTTTACCTACAAACACCCACCTTGGTTATCAAGCTTCTGCAGGCTGGGTAGGTTACGAAGCACTGTCATTCGGTAGCGGTGGGGGTCTGTCCCACAGCAGGGATTTTCAGACAGCCACAGGACCCTCAGCCGGGGCAGGTTTTTGAGGTAGAAGAGCTCATTTAAGCTTGTAATGTTGTTCTTCCTCAGATAGAGTTCACTCAGGTTCTGGCACTGATTCAGCGGCTCAAGATCTGAGATGCCATTCACACTGAAGAGACAGCACAGGATCAGAGACCAGTAAGCCCATCCCTCCCTCACTGTACCGTTCAGATGAAAACACAGCCCCTGTAGCACAGCAGCTTTCCAGCCGCAATTCCCACAACTCCACACTGTGGCACATCATGGCAAGGGATGTCAAGCAATCCACAGCTTACAGCATTTCATCTTTTCAAAAGAAATAAATACGCAGCCACTCCTCTCACTGCAGTGACAAACAGCCTCTGCTTTCCCCAAATGCCTGTCTGTCACATTTGCATCCTTTCCTGTAGCAGTTCCTCAGACTCACTTAAGGAGAACCTATGTAAGATTCCCCAAGCTAAAGAGCTCAGATTTACAGACAGCATTGGCTGTTGTGGGATCCGAGGGACAGGGAAAAGATGGATGTGTTGTTAGGGGGAGTCTTATGGAAACTACAGGCTCTGTGAGGCCCATGAAACATTTCAACAAGCATTCTGCAAACTGGCCCCATACAGAGGCCCAGAAGATCCCCACCCAAACTATAGAATGGGACATAGCAAGCAATGATCCTAACAGGTTTCAACCCTTCTCAAAACAGGGACTATTTCCTTGAGTAGCAAAGGGAAAGGTGCAGAGGAGCCAGCAGAAGAATAATCATTTCTGCATCTCTGCCACTTGAGAAATCCGGCGTGAAGAGCCAGGCAGCTCACACAGCCACAGAAAGGTGGTAAGAAACCACTGGCCAGGTCACAGCCCCATGTTTAAGGTTTCCTCTGCCTTCTCCAAAACTGGCAGTGCAACAGTCACCTGAATGTGATCACCTCGATGTTGGGCAAATCCCGGCATATTGATATCTGGGGCAGGAAGAAACAGAAACAACAAGTTGGCACTTCCAGAAAAGAGAAAAAAAGGCAATTTATATCACAGACAAGATAAAAGCAAGCACAGGAATTTAGATTTGCTTCAGTCTAACTCAAGCTTAATACCACCAGAGAGATCTGCTGTGACAATCAGTGCAGAGTCAGCAGCTTCTCCACTCCAAGCGTGGAAGAACAGACACCAGCCAGCAGCATGTTGCTTTTCTGCTCCAGCAATTCTGCACAGGCTTCCAGCCACCACATACAGGGAAGGCTCCCTCTTGCCCCAGACTCTAACAAGAGTACATCATCCAAAGTCCCAAACACACAAGGTAGGGCTCAGGGTCTCCAAGGGTCCATGCAGGGCCTTGGTAAGGGATTGTTTCCAAGTGCTCCCTGGAAACAACAGCATCTCTGCATGGGCTTCTTGATTTTGATTTGGTTAGGTTATTTTGAGATGCTGATCAATCCTGAAAATCACTGCAGCCCACTGGCAGCAAGCCAGCCCAAACCCAGGCTGGTGCCTTCCTCAGCGCCCTGTTAACCCCATCCCCGCTGTGGCTGCCGGCCCAGGCCATGGCCAGCCTGATGGGCACAGGCTGGGGCTCCACAGTAGCAGCGTCAACCCACGGTGCCTCGTCCTCGTTGGCTCTTCCCGGCAGGATGGGAGCGGGCACGCAGTACTTACATCCGTCAAGCGGCTGCCCCTGCGGGAAGAGAGCAGGGGGTCACCGAGAGTACGGCAGGGCCCTGCCGCCCGCCTGCTATCTCCAAGCCCGGTCTGCCCCCACCAAAGCTCCTCTGACACAGCCCTCCATGTATTCCCCGCTCCCAGCCCTGCCTGTACCCCGGGCCCGGACCCAGGCCCAGGCCCAGCTGCCCGCCCCGCCTCCCGCCGGGCCCGCCCGGCCCCAGGCCTTTCCCCGCCGGCGCCCACCAGCAGTTAAGGCGGCGGACACCATCGAGCGCAACGGCCTTGGCCCGAGCCAGCACCGCCGCCCGCGTCAGCCTCATGGCCGAGCCGGGCCGGGCCCCGGGGCCGCCGTCGCCAGAGGCAGAACCCGGCACTCGAGCAGGCTCCTCCCGGCCGGGGCGGAGCAGAGCGGGGCGGGGCTGGCCCTGGGCAGTGGAGCTGCAGCGCGCGTTGCGGGGCCTTGTCTGCCTGTGCTTTCCGTTCCCTGCTCTGCCGCCAGAGAGGCCATCGCCGGCAGCCATCCGACCCTTTGGGTCTCCTGCTCGAGCCCTGCCCGCTCTGCATTGGGCTGGGTATCCTGGAGCTCCCTGGTGTGCAGTTGTGTTTAACTGCCTCATTCTTGTGTGTAGATTTGATTATTAATTTGATTACATCTTATTAGAGAATGTTTCATACAGACATTCACACCCTTATGGATATATATTTATATGTAGCATAGATATGACGCATTTATATCTTATATATGACTTATACGTGGCATGTAGGAATATTATATACATGTGTATATAGATCTATTCATGTATATATGTATATCTACTCATGTATATATACCCCTACATCTGTATATAGATAAACTATGCAAAAATAAGCCTTGGAGGCAGTTGGAGCAACTTTTGGAGTTCCTGACTTGTCTGTGTGCAGCTGGGCACAGGCCCGGTGCTGGGAGGTGGTGCTGAGACACAGGATTTGGGCCATGTGTTGGTGAAGGCAGCTGCAGGATCCAAATCCTCAGGAGGGCAGGAGGAACAGCAGCATACGCAGGCAACTTCGTGGTACTTTCCTTCTCCAAATACTGGGCTACTTTCACTTGCAGTGAAATACAGAAACACCAGAACATGCTTTCACCTGCCTGGCTGCAGAGTCCCTGTCCCAGCCATGCATTGCTGCACTGTGTCCCTGGAACAGGTTAAGTAGATTAAAGAATCTTCTGTAGATGCTGCAGAGAGATTCTCATACTTACCTTGCTCACACAGGTATAGATCAGTCTGTTTAAACTCCTCTGCCTGTTCTGACACCTCTCCTGCAACTGAACCATTGTTTCAGTCAGGATAATTAAATTGAATCCCAGTTTCATACAGCAAATACTATCACTGATAATCTCAGTCAGACCTCCTTCCCAGTCTTTCAGAATGGAGAGAGCTTAAATAATAGCAGCCTGGAGAGACAAACCAAAGAGCCACTGCAAGTCTGGAACCACATGGTCTCATATGGCTGTGTGGGATCCCCTAAAACCCATGGCATGTCCACATCCCACTTGCAGGCCCTGCAGTGTCACCTATCAGATCATTCACGGCTCCACTGCAGAGGTGGAATTTTCCCACCACAAGCTCCCCAGGCTCCACTCCCATGAGTAATGCAAGATGAAGAGAAATTATTATTTTGACAAATAGCAATGCTTACTCAGGGGTTACTAATTCTTTGGCATTCGCTTACTGAATTGCAGGCTATATAAAAAGACACCCCACACTTCTGAAATTAATGAAAAGATGTATTTTGTTTTCAGTGGTGCACTCTGATTGCAACATGTCTGCAGCTGCAGAGCCGACCTGACAGCTCCCTGCTCCCCCCCCCCACATCTCCTTGCCCCTGCAGCACACCAACATGTTTGCTGGAGCACACAGAAGCCACATTAGGGAGTGAGCCAGCTCGAAAATAATCAGTGAACCAGCGTTAGAGACTTGCTGAAAGAGCAAATGGAGATGAGCACAGAGAGGACAGCCACTGCTTGAGTGCGAGTCATGTCTAAGCATGCTCTGAAATTAAGAGTGCATGACCTTAGCTGTTTGTAGATTTTGAAGGATCTCTTCTGAGGAATGAGTTGCCTCTGCAGATGACGTAGCATGTGTGAGACTGTTACTCTAACCACACAAGTGGCTTTTATAACCTCTGTCAGGAATATGGCTGTGGAGAACACAGTCAGGGGTTCCATAAATGCATATTCACGATATAGAAACGCAAGCTGGGATTGCCCCAAGCAAACCAGAAAGCATGTCTTGAATCCAACTGCATAATCCAAATAAAGAGAAAGGAAGAGCTGCATCTCTGAGTGCCTTCCACAGCAGGGAGCTAATCTCCTTGGGATCATCTCACACATCTGCGTCAGTGTTGCAGAGGCCAAGAACAGTGGGGTCAGATGTTTGCTGAAAGGTAGGATTGCTTCAGTAGCTCTTGGTTGACCAAGTTCAACTATGAATAGAAAGGATCAGAGCACTCTCTGATCGGCTGTTCCTTTTCCTTTGTGCCCACTTCTCCTGCCCAGAGCATCTTCACAAGCCCTGGGGACAGCGAAGCTGCAAGAAGCCCTTTCTCCTATCAGACTTCAGCCAATTTATCCCCAGTGGTGTCTCCTCAGTCCTGCTGGTGAAGGGGAACAGCTTGAGGAGGGGTGGTCAGACCAATGCCTGGCTTTCCAGTGAGTGTTGTCAGCAGAGGTTTTGCTTTCACAGTCATGGGACCCTCTCTGAGGGTTGTGGATTACTTAGCTTTATATAGACCAAAGGGATGGAAAATAAATGCCATTAAACTGTGTGCACCAAAAGCAATCCAAAGGAGAGCCCTGTAGAGTACAGGCACTGTCAGTCAGAATTCTTTGCTGCACATTTTGGAGAAGTGATATGGTTTCTAAAGACAAGCTGTAACTTCAGTGTCATGCTACTGAATGTTAGCTAGCTTTGGCAGCTCATTTCAGATGTCTCTCCCTGGCCCTTCAGTACAGGATGCTCCTTTTCTCCCTTCTGTTACAAGCAGCATATAGGAAAAACTGATTTTCCTGAGCTCGAGTCCTCAGTGATTCAATAAACATGGTGCTTTCTATGATTCTGTCCTGCCACCCTTGCTTGTGACTTGTACAGCACAGTGTTGTAACAGCAGCAACGCATGGAGATGCAGCCATTGAAAAGTGGCATTAAAAAACCCTTGCAGTATCTCCATATCAGCAAAAGCTGCAAAAGCCTTCCTCTTTGGTTGATAGATTTATCTTTGTGTCCTGGGTCTGGGCGGCAGAAGGGTGGGCAAGCAGCCTCCAGCTTGTCTCTTCCTGTGAATGTCAAAGTTAATGGAAATGGAACTGGAATCCCCCCGGGTGTTTCAGAAGCCACCACCTGGAAATGTGCAGCGCTGGAGCTGCTCACCACACAGCACAGCTCACCAGCGTTTAAAGCTATCAGTCAAATTGCTGTCTCCACAGCTTGCTACCAAGCTGCTCTGTGGTGTTTTCAGCTTTACTGTGTTCCAGCACGTTTCTGCCACCTCTTAAATCTATGTGGCAAATAGCGCTGGGAACGAAAAAAAGCCACTGTTTGAACAGGTACCAAGGTGTTCAGCTCTCTACCTTGCTGCTCGTTTAACAGCACAAACACAGGTGTGTGCAGAGCATTATCCCAGCTCTCACTATACAGGGAATGCATTCAAATGAAGGGAAATAACTGCTGCTGGCATGACAGATGGTTATGGGAGCTGCCACAAAGTGGGAGTGCATCCTTTAGCAGCAGTGCATGGGGTAACCGATGCGCTGGGATGTGCTGTGACTGGGTGTGATGACTCCTTCGGTCTCCACACTTGAACCCTCATGCAGTGCCGTGGCTTCAAGAGCACTATTTCAGCGTTTTGCTTAAACTGAAGGGGTGTATTTTAAGTCACAGTAATTCACTCCATTCGTGCGTCCTCGTTTAATACCTGCACAATCAGAAGCCACGCTGACCTTTTGTGGACGATGGTGCTTTACTCGTGCTGCCTGTCTTGCCAAGGTGAAATAAACCAAACGTGGCAGCCGAGACCGAGATAAAGGGCTTTCGTGTCGCTTCTTGCAGGGAAGGCACAAGCTCAGGGCCGAGCTCTCAGCGATGTTATGCTGCCCTCACATGGGCACTGTGGGAACACCGCAATCTTCCCTCCCGCCCCGCACTAAACTAACGCTTGAACACTCTTAGCCATCTCCTCCGCTTGCAACCACAGCGAGGATTTCACACCGGCACGACCTGCGTGAGGAGAACTTGGCCTTGGCCGCAGCCCCCCCTGGCCGGGCGGGCAGGCAGGACCATCTCCACCCGGCTCTGAAGGGGTCCGGCCGTGACCCAACCCCTACGGGCGGCCACCGGGAACCGCAGAGACCTCCATCGCCTGGAGAGGGCGGAGCTTCCCCTCGCGGGCGGAGGGGGCGGGCCCCGGAGCCCGCGCTGAGGCTTCGTCACTTCCTTTGCGGAGCGTGCTGGCGCCGGAGACGGTTGTGTCGGCGGTAGCGGCGGGGAGCGGCGCGGCGGGACGATGAGCGACAGCGGGGAACAGAACTACGGCGAGCGGGTAATACATGGAGCCTGAGCGCGCTGCCCGGCCGCGCCCCGTCTTCCCCCCGCACTGAGCTCCTCAGTCTTTCTCCGGGCCGTGCTTCCCCTCCTCATCCCCCGCATCCCCGTCCTGAGGCCTGGGCGGAGTAAGGTGGCGGGTGAGGAGGCCTGCGGCGGGGGAAAATGGCGGCCGGCCCGGCGGGGAGGGCGGGCGGCAGGAGCGCTGGAGCTGCCCGCCCGCCGGCGCGCTCCGTGGAGTCTGCCCGGCGCCATCTTGGGCTGGTGACCGGGCGCGCCGGAGACTGGGACAAAATGGCCGAGGCCCGCCCGCGCGTCTCTCTGCGGCCGGGCTGCTGCGGCCCTGCCGCGACAGTGGTGGGACACGGCCTGTGGCGGGACCGGCTGCCCGCCGCCGTGGGGGCACGGCCCGTCAGGCCCGTCCGAGTGCGCAGCCGGACTGCGGCTGGATCAGCAAAGCCGTGGTGCCTCCTCTGTTCCACCAGTCCAGTTAGGGTAGGAAAGGAACGTTCTGGGCCGGTAGTAGTCTGAGCCTTTGTCTGAGCTCACTGCATTTCTCTTTGGGTGAGATACCTTGTAAATTGAGCTCCGATTTGCTGCTTCTTGCGCTTGCTTTGTAAACCATTAACCCTGCTTCTTGATGCAGTTGCAGCCTTTCATCTGGGTGGCTTGGTCTCTAATTTAGGTGTGATGGCAGTAGTAGAAGGGTTAAACCTCAAACTGAACGTGCTCAGAGCTAGGGCAGCCTCTTTGCGTTGTGAAACCTGCATAGTTACTGCAAGATTTTACTGCCTGTATGAAATTTTACTAATACTGCAGTAGATGACTTGCTAAGCTTCACATTTGTGGTGTACATCTGCAGTACAGATTATCTGTAGTTGTTTTGGTTTTAGTGAACCAGCCTTGTTTTCCTTTGGGGTCTTTAATTTTTACTACAACACATGAGTGCAGCAGTAGTTTAAATTTTAAACTTTCACTCGAGGTGCCAAAAAAAAAAAAATACTTCTGAGACAAAATTGCAGTGGCTGTCTTTGAATATGGCACTTTCTCATTCAGATTCACTGTAATTTTATTAGCATGACTACTTCTACTTCAGGGGAGGTTAGGCTAGAAAAATATAGTTTCAAGGAAGCTAACAATGCCAGATGGAAATGAACGCTGAAAGGTAGGGATTAAAGACTCGTGGATTAAAACTCATACCACCCCCAGTATTTTGTTATCATTAATGTCATCATGTCACTCATACAACTCGTGTAATTTTAGTGAGGGAGTATTACTTCTGACTTGCTCAAGGTGGATTTCTGCGTGTTAGCTTTTTTAAAATTGGTTTAATTTCAGTTAGATTACCAGTTTAAGTTGGTAGCCTAACTTTAGGAGTTTGGTTTAGCTTTCAATGAGTGGAAATGTTAATAACAAAATGGTTTTGAAACATGATTGTGAAGGGTATGATAGGATAGCAGTTGCTGTCCCACCTGCTTTCTATGGTAGCTTTTCTATACTTTTATTTTAAGAAAAGCCCCATCATGTGCAGGCAGTCTTCACCAAGGCTTAAAATGAGTTATGCCTGAACTTTATGAATCATAAGCAGATTCTATTGCCAGTGTTACTGATGATGATTTTTGCTTCTTGAAGGCTTATATTTTACTGAGTAGATGGCTTTCTACTTTCTAAAGCTGGAAACACTAAGGTCTCTGCAGAGTAGGAACAGTGTTTGGATAAATAATTTAGGATATGACTTTACAACTGTCTATTAAGCTGTTCCAAGTCTGTGCTGCCAAGAAGAATTGTGCTCCTGAAAACATGTTCCTGCTTTCTCCCTTGTGCTAGTGTTTGTATAGTCAGTCAGATCTGGGAAGTTTCCAGCTGCATTGCTTTGCAGGCTTGATTTGATTGTGTAGCCATGAGCCCTAATCAGCGTTGAGGATGAAGAAGAAATACCAGGTGCTTTCACAAGTACTGGGACTTGCTATTTTGACAGCAGCCCAAACTCAGATGGGCTTATGTAACAGTTTAAAGAGTTAAAAAAAGGGGGGAGGAGAGAAAAATATCTGTGGTTAAATTCTCTTTTACAGTTTATACTGGGAGCTTTTTTTTTTTTTTACTGAAAATACTATAAATTGTTGAATGCTGCCACCACTTTATATACTGAAACATGCTTAAAATACTGTCAGAATGCTGTGATAATTGCTACATTTTCCTAAGTCACTTCTATTTTGATTTCATTCATTGAAATTGTGCTCATTGAAGTGCATGTGATCCAGGCATGGAAGGGTTGGAAAGACTAGTTAAAGGAAGAATAGTGAGTCTCATCCTATCTGTTGGTTAACAGTGATGGTGATTACTTGGTATGTGTCTGATCAGAGGCTATTTAATATGGTAGTCAGGTAGTCAAAAAACATTGGTTTGTTTTTTGATCAAAATAACTTGAATGGTGTAAATGCTTAACCTGCAAATCTGCTTACAAGGTACTTAACACATTTCCAGAAATGCTGTTTTTATTACTAACTTGTGGAAGGAGGGTCTAAAGTAACAGTTTGAGAAGGTTAGAAGTAATCTTATAGCTTGATGCCACTAAAAGATTAGGGCATCCTCTGTGTTCTGCCCTCAGCAAGTGTCACTTGATCTGACTTCTTGGTGTCTGATTCAGTGCCCTAAGCTGTAAGAAGGCAGCCTGCCTTTTGCTGATGGGCTTGTTTCCTGCCAGCTTGGTGCACTGAATGAACCCTGAGGGTCAGTGCAGAGGCAGCGGGGCTTCCCTGCTCTTGGCCTGTTAGCTTGATTCTGGGCTTTTTCAAGATACATTCTTGTTTCTTTGTGGCAGAGTTTGGAAACTGTTGCAGAAAGGGGCTGTTCTGCTTTCCCTCTTGAGTGGATTCCCAGCTGCCCCCAGCAGTGATCTGATCTGGTGATCATATGCTTCAGGGGTAGAGAGGCAAAAGCTTTGTTGGATGGATTGCAGAATTAAGTAGTAGAAAGGTTGAAGGAATGTGAAATTGTCGCAATTACACGCAGACTTGATAATGTGTAATGTGTCTGCACCTTGCTTTGGGAAAACAGGTGGATATACATAAGTTCATAGGGATTTAGGATATTTTTAAAGGTACTGTTAATTTTATTTGCTTGTATCTTGCATTATTAACTGAAATCTGTAGCTTGTAGTCCCATGAGAAAAACTGGATCTCAGAAGCATGAACACATGGTCCTTGCATACCTTACAGCTGCTTCTGTGCATGGAAATCTTTTCTATCTACTACCCCCAAAATAATCCTCCTGCTGTGACATTGTCTGCTCATAGAGTAGATGAATGTGCTTAGAGGTGTTAAAATTACCATCCCTGTAGCATTACACTTTGGTTTTAATATGCTTTAACTATGGAAAGAATACTTTAAAACCACCGACCTGGACTTCAGAGCTTCCACCTGAATTCCAGTAATGCCTGATGGAGAGGGAGAAGTGTTGGTAAAGATCAAGGGATCTGATGGTTTTTGAAGTCCACACTTCACAATCTCAAGGTTATTAAAAAACAGTTATTTAATACTGAAAACCAGTCTTGATCTGCCTACCAGTACTTTTTCAATACAGACAGGACAGAAAGGTTGTTTCTTCTGTTGACTTCCGTGTGTCATGCTGAGACCCAACTTGGGCATTTAAGAAAAACAAAACAAACTTTAAAACACACAAAGTGAAAGAGCAAAAAGTAGAAAAAGTTGTTAAGAACCACAGATTTTTACAGGTGGCAAAAGAACCCAAATAAACTCCAATTGAAGTGAGCTGTGAGAATAGCTTATGGAAGCCTTCAGTGGGTGTAAAGGAAATCTCATGGTGCTTGAAATTTTGGGTAGGAAGGATTTCCTGGGGTGGGGAGGGTAATAACTTTGAAATTTTAGGTCTTATTACTAATTTTAGTAATATCTGGAGCAGGTGAGGTGTCCTGAATTCCTTTAAGCCAGGAAGTAATAAAGAAGTGGCATAATCCTATAAAATAGATTGAAGATAAAGATTTCAAGAGACTTCTAAAACTCTAAAAAGGGTATGGGGTATGTTTACAGGCAAGATCTCATCCTGTGTTACATCTTGCATCCTTTTCAGTATTAGACCACCAGTGTTTGGACATGGCTCCTTCAGTCTGCCCTGAGTATGCCGGGAGAGTTAAGTTTTGCATTTTTCCTCAAATGAAGAACAGGTGTTGGTTTTTAGCCCTTCTTCAATCTTGCTTTAACTGAAGACTTATTATGGTTAAATTAATACATTAAAGTAATGGGTTTAGGTTAAATTTGTTATTCATAACTTAGTTCTATTGCACTGCCCTTTGCAGATTAGTGTATGAGAGGGATGTAGTTTAGAACACCTTCATAAACATTGTGACAGAGAAGAACATCCTTGACTTTGTTGCTCTTTTAATTGAAAATCAGCTTTATCCTTGTAAGTTGTGTCCCCCCCAGTATTGTATAGTAGGCAATTGTAAATGGTTAAACTGCTTTGAGTTGTGTAGAAGTGGTTTAAGCATGACTGAAGTTGGGGTCAGCAGATGAGTTTCTGAATGCTTAATAGAGAATGCCTTTAAGTTGAGTTGAATATTCAGGTTTAAGAGGTATTACAAAGATTTTAGAAGTAATTTTTATTTTCTGGTACTCTAGTGATGTTAGTGAGCATTCTTGATCAGAATTGACATAAAATTGAGAATTGTTTGGTTTTAGGGGGGGAAAAAAATCAAATTCTGCTGCTGATTTTACATTTTCTCTTGATATCTGGAAATAATACCCTCCAGCATGCTCAAACTGAGTGTTTTGGCCATGTGACTGAAGTTAATATACTGATTAAAAAAAGAGAAGCTGAAAATGCTAATTAGGGTTTGTCATTACCAGAGATGATTTCAAATAAGTAGTAGAGGAGGTAGGATATTATTGTATAACAGTGTTTGTGCATATTGCACAGAACTTTTCAATCAGTGGAAAACGATGATTTACTTGGCAGCATGAAGCCTGCATGTGTAATCACGCTTGTGCAGGTAGAGTAGGTGTGAGTGTGATCCTAAGTCTTCAAATTAAGCCTAAACTGCAAGAATGTCCCAGAAAGTAATATGATTATGTAAGTCATTGAAGGACCGAATGCGTTATGCTTTCTGCATTACAAAAGCACTTCAGTCACCTGTGGCCTCACTAGGGACCTTACTTAAGTCACTTCTTGTTGATTTTGTCTTAAGTATGTGGCTGACAGTGAAGTATTTTGACTTTCCTAGTGCTAGAATTCATTAGTTAATAATTCAGTTGATCCACTGTGCATTTGCTATTAAATGCAGGAATAAATAGCTAACTCAGTTACTTAGTACAAAGTTAAACTGAATTGACTGAATCTGTTTATAAAATAGTAGGGCATTTGGTAGATTCAGTTCTTGAACTGCATATAATAGTAAAAGTCCACAAAGCTTTTTTTTTTCTAGTTTCAGTTTTGGCACTAGATTTTATCCTGGAGTTTTTAAATATTCTTCATCCTGTTCTTTTTCTATTAAGGTTAATGTTGAAGAAGGAAAATGCGGAAGTCGCCATTTGACAAGTTTTATAAATGAGAATTATTTGAAGCTCAGGAATAAGTGAAGCTGAAATTTGAAAAAAAAGAAAGTGAATGCATGCTAATTATCAGACCAGAAGTCCCACTTGTAGAATATTGAGCAATTTGTGTGAAGTGGGGAAGATGAAAGAAGTCAGAATTTGAAACGGAAGAATGAAGAAAAGGAATAAAAATGAAGTTAAGATAAGAAGTAATCTGGAATCTGAAAGCACTACGCTAAGTAATTACTAGTCTGTTTATGTGTCCCTGTATATTTTGCTAAACATGCATGCATTATCTGTTTAATAGCAAAAGTATATGCAGGGTAAAGAAGTGTCTACCAGGAAAGAAAAAAAAAAAAACCAACTTAAATAAATCTAGGCAGTTCTAACGCCAACTGCCCGGACACATAGATGTGAATTTTTACCTTTTATTTCACTGGAGCTTGTTTACAGACCTCAGGTAAACAAGAAATTGTGTACAAATTAGGCTTTCGATATCTGCGTGCAGGAATCCCGTTCTGCTTCCAGAAGCGGAAGTGCTCATGGGTCTGGCAAGTCGGGGAGGCACACCCCTGCAAGATCTCGATCTAAGGAGGATTCCAGGCGTTCCAGGTCAAAATCTAGATCCAGGTCTGAATCCAGGTGAGTTTACTTCTTTTACCTCTTTCTCCTCTTCGCAAGTCAGATCGGTATATTGGAGGTGAACTGAAGTCAAATTTAGCCCAATTTTGTTTCCTGAGATAACTGGTGATCTGTGGACATTGGGCATGTTTGGTTTCAGGATTTGAAAAGCTGAACTATCAAGTTAGATCTTCCTGCAGCTTTTCCTGTACAAGTTACAAAGACATGTATCTTTGCTGCTACAATTTGGAGGTGGCATGCTATTTAAGTCTTATAATAATGGCTAGTTTCTGAGCATGAAGCACTACTAACTCTAGTTTTTTTCAAGATCTTAGTTAGGTCACATGTGTTACATTTTCTTACTGGAAACAGTGGTGTTTCTGGAGTATTTAATGGTTGTCCTGGGTTCAGCATGACATGAAAAAGAAGCAATAGAGAGAAGTGTGAATCTCAACAGACATCTGTCTGACCTTTTAAATAATAGTAATTTAACAGGCTGGAAAGCTTTAAAGATTAGATGGTTCTCCTTGCTCTCAACAAAGTTGTGGAGAAAGTAGCTTGCTTATTTTACTTGTTACCTGGTGATGCAAATGTACACTCTGAAAATGCCTTCTGCACTGTATTGCCTATCATTACCTGCTAAACTAGCTGTGTGCAGTGGCAGAGTTCTCTTAAAACTGCTAATAGATGTAACTGAGGCATCTCTAGACTATCAGCATATTTTATAAGACTGTAAACATCGCTGCTGGCCACTTTACCTTGGCTTTAGCAGGTGTGTCATGTAAGATGTACCTTTTAAATAAAGAATTGAAAGGTAACAAAACCTGTAAAAGGGTGAATGATGTAATTTTTCTAAATAGTCTAGATAATTGAGTGCTGGCTATAGAAATGAATGTGTTCATAGCTTTACTCATTCGTAAGCATTCAGGTTAGAAAATGTGGGTTTCAGCAGTAGGGTTTCCAGCTGAGCTTTTCACAGTATATTACGTGTGTAAGCAAAGAATTAGCTGTGCCAAAGCCTGGGGGACAGGCTGGGGAATGACAACACTGGAACATACTGTGCTATTAGCAATCACTCATGATGGAAAATGTTATCAAATACAGTGTTTAGATCTCCTTGCAAGATCAAAGTGATCCCTTTGAAAGCCTTTTGTGAGAAGGAAAATACCTGGGAAATTTTGATGGCAAAGGAATGGGCTTTGGGTGGTGTTTTTTGGTTGGTTGGTTGGTT
>NDXB01001097.1:52952-67611 GCA_002631895.1 Agapornis roseicollis | reverse complement strand
TCCAACCCTGACTAATCTATGATTCTATAAGGTGATTCTTGTTATCTGCACATGGCCAAGAGAAAGTCTGCTGTATATTGAACATATGAACCATAACAAATCCCTAAAATAATGCNCCCTGTGTATGGCAGGGGTGTTGGAACTAGATGATGTTAAGGTCCTTTCCAACCCTGACTAATCTATGATTCTATAAGGTGATTCTTGTTATCTGCACATGGCCAAGAGACATATGAACCATAACAAATCCCTAAAATAATGTTCCAAGAAATCTTATGCTACTTCTACCTTCAGTGGTTTAGGGGGTATTATAAGGAAATATGCATTGCCACACAGATGGCAAAAAGGCAGGATTTTGCTTTGCTAGGTTGCCTTCAGAACTGGAAAAACTGACAGCACTGAGTCCTCAGTCCTTAGCTTGGCACCCTTCCAGGAATTCAGGCAGAAGATTTTGTCAAACTGCAGATGTATGGGATGAAGTGTTTGGGTTCAACAAATCATGACATTCCAATGATTTTTTTTTTTAAATTGGAAAATTCCAATCACCTCTACTGGTGAGCTCTACCACTTGACAAGTGGCAACTTCCAACACACTTTTAAAATTGCTAAGGTGTGCTTAGTAAGGGGTTTCAAGAAACTGCCAGAGGTTTATTGTTGTGGGTTTTTGGTTTGGTTTGGTTTGTTGTTTGTTTTTTTTTAAAGCAACATCCAATCCCATTAAAACACAACAATTTTGATACTAGTATATGGAAGTAAAAATTTATATTTGTCTCTAGCAAGAATTTCTATGGACAGAATTTGGAGCATGTCTGAAACTAAATTACTTTGGGTAGAATACGGAACATATTTTTTTGTGTGCTAGCACAGCTATGGCACATAAACACTGGGTTATTTTACTACAGTAGAAGTCAGTTTAAAAAAACAAAACAAAACAAAAAACACTAGGCATTCCTATGTGGATTTGGATTCATGTTTCAGATGAATACCAAGTGATTATGATTTCTGGAATTTATTATGCGTAATTGCTACCAAAATACAGCAACGTCCAAAAAACCAAGTTGTGTGCTATTTCTAAGTTTTAACTCAGCTAGGAGTTCAGTGCACTTTCCAAATGATGTTATAATTTGGCACTGGCTTTGAATAGTTCCTTTACTTTGCTTTTGTCCTATGGAAGTAACCACATAGCTCTTTTTTCATGTAAATTCATATAGCGAGCTCTCTGTGACAGCTGGGTGTCTGTGTGAATGCTGTTTAATGCTGTCAATCTCAGTGTTATGAAGTTTTCTGCTTGTAGCACAGCACTGGATAAGAATTCTCTGATGGAACCACTCCAGGTTGCTGTGGGGGGTCAGACCATATTAGGAGCCCTGGGAAATTTTTACATTTCCCTTGAGCTCAACAAATTACAGTATCATATCTGCTTTTGAACGTGTTGGGATGCATTCAGTGGAGATTTGGTAACGTTGCACTGAATCTAAGCTTTCAACTTCTTCAGACTTGTGGCAAATGGCTTCACTTTTTCAGAAAAGTAATTTAAGGGAAGCATATACCTTCAGAGGATTTTTTGAAAGGTTAATCAAAGCATGTTTCTGATCTGCAGTGAAGCGTGATGCTGAGTCTCAGGCTAACCACTATATAAACCAGTGTTTCTACACTTATTGACATATCAGTTCCGATCCCGAAAACAATACTTGACCCCTGATGCTGACTATTTTAGGATTGTGCTACTACATTTACTGATTTCTCTGATTTAGTGTGGGTCAGTGCTAGCTTAGATACTATGCATTATATGCATATGTGGATATGTTCAGACACAAACAATTTCTGCTTTAATTAGTACAATGAATATAAGTTATTTAGACAGAACAATGAAACATATAACCATTGTCTTCTGATTACTTTCTGGCACAATGTGAAATTTGGACATACTGTCGCAAGTTAGTGGTTTTGGTTTTCTTTTAACTTATTTTTTCAACTTCTGGCTATGCTACAAATGTTTAAGACTGCTTGTGAAATGAAGCATTTAAATTAGATGTTAGGAAGAGATTCCTCACTATGAGGGTGATGAGATACTGGAGTAGGTTGCCCAGAGTTGCTGTGGCTGCTCCATCCCTTGCAGTGTTCAATGCCAGGTTGGATGGGGCTTTGAGCAACATGGTCTAGAGGTCCCTGCCTATGACAGGGGAGTTAGAACTAGATGATCTTTAAGGTCCCTTCCAACTCAAATAATTCTATGATTCTATGAACATTTCTATGTTACCTTTTGTAAAAGTCCTTGAAATTCTCTTAAAATTCCCTGGCTGTAAGGTATGTAGCAAATTTCCCCTTTGCCACATTTTTCTTCTCTCTGAAAATAAGCCTTTAATCACTCCTGTCCTAACTTTGCTTTTTAAAAAGCTGCTATTAGGATCTTTCCTCTTTCCCCAGCTACAATGCTTCAAGCGCAAACCTGTGCTTCTTGTTCCTTAAGTCCTTCTATATATAAAGAGTGTCCAGTGGTCATCTTGCTTTGAGAAGACCATAACAGCATCCTTGCTGACATGCAGCTTTGTCCACAACTAACTGGTTTGTCACTAAGATAAGTTTCATGGTAATACTGGAGTTTATAAGTCCCACAAAAGATTTCCGAAACCAGTATAGTTTCCCAGGCAAAACCAGGAAAGACATAAATATTCTATAGCCTTGGAATGAATGGCTAAGCACATATTTTCACAATCAACTTGAAATTACTGGATGCTTTTAATAGCAACTATCTGCATACAACAGACAGCTGAAACATCCTAATAGATAGGGATGGATTTTTTATTTTTCTGCTTTCAGCAAATTAAAATGAATGAAAGAGAAGCACAAAGAGAAAGAGATATATTTTTTTATCTGAATAAAAGTAGAAGAACCCTTATCAGATCATTTTAAAAGGTTGAAAAAGTTGTGGTGACTAATCTAATTTCTATGACAAACAGAACAAACTCTCTTAGAGTTAATACCTTAATGTCCCACCCTGCCACCTTCATTTATTACTGCCTGAGAGTGCATTATGTGGTTCTGTAAGTGAACAAGTCACTTGCTGATTCACAGAACAAGCTTTGGCATTAGCCCTTTGACTGCTCTTAGGACCTGCAAAAGAGCACTAGATGAGAACAAAAGGCTATGTTTAACCACTCACACTCCTTTACAGTCATGTCATTCAAGTCAATGGACAGTTCACCTGAGTAGACCTCAGGGTAATGGGAGAGAGTTGCAGTGGCAACACTGACGTCAGGTGTTGCAGTAAGAAAATCATGGCATCGAAGACTAAGTCCTTCATGGTTTTCCTTGATTTCGTATCACACTTGCTGCAGTTCAGGAAGAAAACCTAACAAAGGTTACTTCAGAGTAACCAGACCAAAAAATTAAACCAAAACAAACCAAACAAACAAACAAAAAAGCAAAACAACTTGCACAAGCTCAACCTGAAACTAAATCAGAAAAAAAGTGATTTGTGCAGTTACTTGGCCCTATGACTTCTGGGTGCATCTTACAGCATAATTCTGGTTCCAGGTTTGTCAGTACAGCTATCCAACACAGCACAATGCCTTTTAGAGACTAGCTTGTGCATGCAAGTTGGTATACCAGATTTAACCTATCCTCTATACTTGGGTTAATTAGCCCAAATTAGATATAATTAGGGAACTAGCTCAGGTGGAACGGTGTCCTGCTGCAGCTATCTTGTTTCTGCTTTTGAACTCGGTTTGTTTTGAAGTGCCTCAGCACTCTCTGGTGAGCTGTGTGGCATGAGCTTGCCCTAAATAACTTGCTCCAGGTTCAGCTGAGTGCATTTCAGAGCCAGGAATAGAACTGTCATCAGTTGACTTCATGACCTGCCTGAAACCATGCTATTGTTGGTTTTCTCAGAGTTCTTGATTTTATTTTTAAAAAGCCTTCAATTTTATAACTGAGCAGCTTGAGGCATAAAGAGGTCAGTCAATAGCACTACTGGGAGTAGCACCTGGTATTCTTTAGAGAGCCTATTCCCAGCTCTTTGGCTCTAAGCGGTAGAACATGCAACCTCCTTTAGACTTATTCCAGAAATGATCTATAAATACAAGTGTCAGGTTTGTTTTGAGCCCACACATAAGGAGTTTATTTGAGGGCACCCTCAGGCAGCCTTTTCAGTTACAAAATAAATTCTGAAGCAATTCTGCTGTGGCTGAGACTTCTTAGGTATTCTCCAGGTTATACATATACTAATATGTAATATTAGTTGCTATTTAAGACTCCAGAATGGGTCAGTTGTGCAGATCTGTAGGATAACAAGATGGAATTCTTCTTCACATGTGTTTATTCATTCTGCCAATTCCTTCCATTTTTAATTTATTTTTGAAAATCTCCCACTCTGTTTGGAAAGGGACAGGTGACAGAAAGCAAGATAGGCTAGTGTGAGCTCCTTTACAACCAGTGCTTGTTGATGCTTGTTGTTAAATGAAATGTGAAGTGGGTCCTTTCTTTTTTTTTCTCTCCTGGAGGATTTTCACCTTTGTGACAAAAGAATAATTCACATACACACCATTGCTGAGATCCAGAAATACACAACTTAATATATTCTGTTTCTGATCTCAATAGGATGAGTGAGATTTATTTGCAAGTTCAGGGTTAGCAGGCTGTATAACAAATAAGCTTTCATAACTGATTTCATTTTTTGCTGGCTCCAGAGTAGCTAATAGCTAAAGCCTTATGTTCATCTATATTACCTGGAGCACTGGCTAAGTAATCCTTTCACTGATGTACTCAAGAAACATGTGGACTTATTTGTCTTGAAAAAAATTATAGGAATGAAATTACATTATAGCCAAACATATTGTGCATTAAATAGCAGGTATGTTCTTAACTTATGGTGTCTGCATTGTGGTTGTGATGATACAATACTATTTCTGAGTAGAAATTTATTTAGTTTAAGGATGGTTTTGAATAAAGACCTGTGCACAAATCAGCTAAAAAGGCATCCATTTACCTATTTGAATACTTTGTTAAACAGAGATAGACTACGAATCTATGACCTTTAAACTCCAGATTTTGATCTGAAGTTATGTTTCTGGCTATCCCAGAACACTGAAAAAGCACACAAAATGAATCTGACTGGAAGATAACAACTGCAGTATGCATAACTAATAAGTAAAGAAAGGAAATAGTTTGGACAAATATAAAACAAATCACCCAACCTCAGTTAGTGCAACCTTATAAAAATAGTTTGTGGAAAGAATAGTGAAAGATGTGGAGATCTGTGGAAAACAGAGCAAACATTAAATGAGGTAGATTGTGCTTATCTAGACAATTATAATTAATTCATAAAAGAGCTGTTTCTTTTAGACAAGGGAAACAGTAGATTTAATCTACCTCTAATTCAGTAAAATGTTGCTTTGGTATGACCAGACAAAAGGGATTAGTGCTAAGACTGGAAAGTAAGTCTGAGACCAGTTGACAAGAGCAGGATACCAAGCTATTGTTAAGAAAAATACTGAAGACAGTTATGACAGGTTTCAAAAGGATGAGTCTTGGAAACATTCGTACTTAATACTTTTATTGATTTTCTTTTTGTGCTGAAGTCACTAGTGCTTATTAAATATTATTGAGCATATAAAGTTAGTAATTACCATCACATCAGAGGTGGGCTAGTATATCTTGAAGGAAGAAGTAGCTGTGTACTTGCACAAAAGGGAATTGAGGTAATAGAATTGGGATAAAATATTGAATGTAGAAAGAAGTCTCTGTGCTGAAAATGAAAAGGAATTTCTATTCAGGGGTGATCAGTGTATTAGAGAGCATGTACTACAGTAGCAAATAAAAAAAAATCTTGGCTTAGACTCACAAGGTGGAGGCCAAGAAGAGATAAGATTGCTCTGCAAATGCATCAGAGGGGAATAAAGAGCAGGGAAGGAAAAGAACTAATCTTTATGACATTTTTGGCACAAAATCAAAGGGTCATTATAAAATTTAAGTTATAAATTAGAGGAACTATGTCTTTCTGATAAAAGTAATGGAATCAACCTAATTTTAAGTTAAAATCTAGTTAGTTTATAAAGAGATTTTACGACATGGTTGTCTCCAATAGCAGACAGGTAGACTACATGAGTCAGAAGGCCTCTGAGAGTCTTGAACCTAACTTCCTCTTCACCAAGTAGAGAAGTTTCTAGAAGCTCACACAAGGAAGATCACAATGATCAACCATCACCATGCAATGATTGACTTTCACCAGATCTAACTAGTTTCTTTAAAAAAAAGGATGCAACTTTTTCATTGGTTATTTAATTTCATGCTCGTGCACTTCACTAGAGGCAGGATGGGATCAAGGCAGAACATTACCTGGAAATAAATTTTAAATAGTAGGATCTGAATTTGAGGCAGAAAATCCTCACGAATTCAGTCAGGTTTAGACATAATTATTTGAGAATAAACAGAAATTATATCAGAGGACATACAAAAGTGTAAATTGATCTTGTAACTGTACTTTTCCCTGTTCAGAAAAAATGTTTCTTGGCTAGGATTCTGTCTTTTCTGTTCCATATATCCTTCATCCTTTTCCTCTCCCACCCCATGAACATCCTTTTTAAAAAAAGTTGACTCTAAACATCTATGGATGAGATGAGGACATTAAACATAGGGGATTTTTTTTGTTTTGGTTTATTTTGTTTGGTTTTGATGTTATTGTGTGGGGTTTTGTTTTGTTTGTTTGTTTGTTTTTATTCTTTGTGCACTTAAAAGTCATCGCAAATAGAAAATCACAAAAATTGCTGTGATTTTATGAATCTTTGCCTAAGAAGTACCTGACCTATTTATTGGTGTAAAAGGTTATTTGCTTTTTAATCAGATAGAAAGTAATGAACTTTTTTTCCTTGGATGAAGCAGTTCTTGTCTGTAGAAATCAGAGATAACATGTCGCTTCAGACAGGCAGAAAAATCTGAACTAGTAACTGTAATTACTGCTGAACAGCATATATACTGTGACTAAATGAGGATTTTGGGTTTCAATGTTGTCAATCTGACACTCTCTGCAAGTCCTACATTGACCTTTCCTGTAAAAGTTTAATCACTTATTTCCTCTATTAAATTTAAAAATGTCCAGTCTTTTTCCTCAGTTTTATTCAGTGTTTAAAAAAAGAAAAGCAAAGAAAAGGAATGTTTATTTGCTAATCAGTGTACATGAGCCGAACCTTAGGTGCTCTCTTGATCTTTATGAGATGGCAAAATAACAAATCAGAACTATGATACTACACAAACACTGGTAAATGCAAGGCTTTTAAGTTTTGGGGTTTTTCATCTTCACTGTTCTTCTTCTTTCATTCATAATACCATTCATGTAGTTTTTACATGATGCCATTTTTATGATTCTCATTACTTTTTTAATATAATATTTATTGAAATTAACATCCTAGCTTATACAAACGTTCTGAAATATTCTATATTTCATTATAAACATACTAAAACTATCTGTTTACATACAGGTGGTTTAAGATATATCCATGTGAATTACAACTAAAAACAATCTTTAAAATGTTTCAAGATTTTCCAAAATCTAAGCTTCAGGATCCCAAAGAATTCATTCATTTTCTCCTCTCCTCTTCAGACACAAATGAGAAATGATGATGGGAGGAGGAAAATCTGAAACTATTGTTGCCATGCAAAGCCAACTTTTTATTAACAATATATTATTAACTGGGGTACATATTTAATTTTTCAGGGGTTCCATGTTAATATCTTCAAAGGAAAAACCTGCATAAAACCCCCATTGTTCTGCTTTGGTTTTTTTTCCTACTTATACTCCGTATTTTCCCCACTCTGTACAGTAATTTTCACACAAAAAAGTGTTCTGATCACAGAGATTTCTCTGTGAGTGTCCCTGCCTATGGCAATGGGGTTGGAACTAGATGATCTTAAGGTCTTTTCCAACCCTAACTATTCTATGATTCTATTCTATGATTATATGATTCTACTTGCAAAGATTTTTAACATTATTTGAAAGGACATAAAAAAGACAAAGTTCAGTTTTCTGGTGTTCAGATTGGTGTTAAATTTCTACAGCTGCTGGCTAGAGGATTAAAAAAACTAAGAGTTTGATTTTATCATTACACTTGAATAGGAGAAGAAAAAATCATAAATTGTTTTACAATACTTGATTTATGATCAATCATTTAAAATGAAGAGCTTTTAAAAAATGATAATTCTACTCTTTTTTATGTGTGTTCTCAGTAACCTTGCAAAGCAATTTTTGAAGCAGGCAGCCTCCAAGAAAGCTCAGTCCTAACACTGGACAAGGATTTGCACTCTGTGCTGTGCATGCAAACTCTTCTGTGCAAATAAGAGCAACGGTCAAAGAGCTGAGAATATTTGGTGTTAATTTTTATTAACTTTTTTGTTAATAAAAATATATTAACTTTAAAAATAAAAAAGTTAACTTTAAGTTATTAAACAATGTTGTTATACAAGTTCACTGTACACATTATAGTAGGTTGTGATTATAATTGCAATATAAAAAGTAGACTACATGGTGTATGACAGGTGATTAATTTCTGGTGAGATCCAACCAATAGTGTAATTGAAATGTGCTTGGTAAATGAATGCGGTATCTTATGAAATGACTATATTGTGTATTATGGGACTTTCTGACTAAATACACTTGTAAAAAAAAAAAATTAAATGTAAAAATAACCAAAATTAAGCTACAGAGTGAATGCTTACCTCAGGCTGACGGATGCAGTTAGCTGAGGAATACTCTAGGAAAGAGGAGGCTAGGACCTCATTCTTCTTTTAATTCAAGAAAGTGTTAAAATTCCCCCAAATTTAACAGTGCAGAATCAGCACATAATTGCCTCTGTTAGACTTTTCAAAATGTTTCACATAAAGCAATGGGAGTAAGAAAAATAGAAGTAATTAGCAGGTTTAATTTGGGTCAAGAGACAGGACTCCCATAACCTGAAAAAGAAGTAGACTGGCCACAATTAGTCATCCTATTACAGTTTACACCAGCAGAAGATCTGTGCTTGTGAATAGATGCTAGTAACATATGCTCAAATAAAAAAGCCATGTTGCAGACGTGGGAGCAGGAGACTTGTAAAGAGGAACTAGTAAGGTTAATTCTGACCATAAATCTCCCTGCAATACTACATGAAGAATGATATTTGCCCTGACAAAATGTAAAAAGCATGTTTGCTTCACAAAGGTAAATATTATCTTCACACAGATAAAGATTATTAAAGAATGTTTCTTCAGGCCTACAAAGAGTCAGAAATATATAGTAAAGGGTACTTCCATGTGCTTTCTGTTACTGTAATTCTTCATGTTTTGATTAAGTCAGTAATGTCTCTCATAAATGATAAGTTAAGGATTTTGAGCTTGATTTTGTGACTATTTAGCCATATATATGCATGTTTAAAATGCAAATGCAATTGCATGCCTAATTTCTACGTGTAGGCAATTACTTTAACGGGTATGCAGACAAGATAATTATATCTGCAAATGTGCATAATTGACTGTGTCTGTGTATGCAGTTATCTGATTTCTTCATGCAGCTGTAATAATTGAACATACATATACAACTATGTCTAAATTATCTGAAAAAAATTAGCCTTATGTGATTTTTGTGAGTTCCTTTAAATTTATTATCTAATTAAAACAGGCACTAAGTAAAACAATGAATATGTAATAAAAATATCTTACATTTTTAAGTATTAATCCTTCCCATATTATTATATTTTCCATATTCCCAACAAAATGCTTGAGACCGTTGTTAAAATGATAAGTATAAACAATGGTAGGCCTTGCTTATTCTTTAAACTGGACAGCGATCTATTGTCCTGGGCAGATTTTTACTGAGGTACACCCACCCAGCATTTAGGCTCTTAAAAATAATCTATGAAAACAATCTGAATTTCCTAAACCTTGTTTCCTTACTAAAGAAATAGCAACGACAATTTTTGCCAATATCTTTCTTACTGTTTTTCATTTCAGCTAAATTAAAATGTGTGGAATAAAGCAGAAATAGTTTCAATTAATTTGTGGTAGTATGATAAGCTAAATGGAAGCTCCATGGGTCACTTCCTCCCCCTCCCCCCATGTGTATCCTAAGTTATGATTGTAAATACGAATCTGTAAATAAGTAGACAAGAAATTTTAAGTTATACCCACAGGGCTTACTTTTGCTCTGCATATTTGCAGAATGATCAAATGTATTCTCAGCATAACAAGTTCTGCTAAAATTACTTTTTTTCTTTTTTCCTAGGTACTTTTCTCCTTTTAGCTAAACTAGAGATACACCTTAGACATTACAAACTTGTTCAGGTGCAAACTGGTTCAAGAGTATTACTGTAAAACTTAACGTGTGTTTCAGATAGTTTAGAAAGTATGGCTGAATTATTACTAGATATTTTGCTAAATAGTCAAAATCCATTTTTTTGTGGTCAAGATTACTTAAAATAATTTCCAGACCATTATTCACATATGTACTATTCATTAATAATTTAGCTCCAATTTCCTTTCAAAAAGAAAGTTCTTAATATTGGATGTAAGAAATGAGTTGATAGGCAGGTGCTGATACATTTATTTTAAATTTTTATCATACTATCTCCTTTTAGTTTGTATTACTGGTAATTAATGCGCTGGACAATAAGAGAAATAACTTCCTAAAAAAATGGCCTTCTTATAAACCCTCAGAACATCTTTAATGTGGGAAAAACCCAAATTACAAGGAAAATTAACACTAAAAATAGGGGAAACAAAGCTGCATTTGATACTGTTGGTATATAAATATATGGGAGAATGTGACTAATAGCTCTTTTCAGAGTCTAATTTCATCTATCATGCAGAAGATAAAAATCTACCAGCAGGCAGTGACAAAAATATGTTGGTGGATTGTGACTATGCTTTTTTGTTGTTAAATGCTTCTCTGTTCATTCCACTGAACACTAGAAGGGCAGTGCAGAAATTCCTTGCATTCCATATCCTGGATGAGGTCCATGAACTATTTCAGTCATATTAGAACAACTATTGTTAAACTTTTCCTTTATTGTCCTACTTAAATCCACAAATCAGACCAGTAAGGAAGTTAACCAAAACATTTCTTGAATTATTAGCATTCCTTTATTGCATAAAACTTCACCCACAGACAAAGAAATATGAATTATATTATCACATCAATTAAGCATTTGAGCATATTGCAGATTGATGTTAGAGGAAAAAAATAAAGAGAAACTTGAAGTTATTTGTGCTCACATTTTGCAGCTGCTAAAAAATCATTAGCAGCTACATCTACTCTAACTGCTGGTCAGTAGAAGTTTAATTACAGTTTCCTTCAAGATCTGGATTCAGTTCACATGCTTCAATTCGGTTGCTATTGAACTCTCATCCTCATTTTATCTACTTGAAGTTTCATGTACATTTGGCAGACAAGCATGTGCATGAAACTTGACTAATTTCCCATGTAAAGGTGCAGACTTGAAGGAAACAAACTCAATGTCTGTACCCACAGATATAATGTGCTTTAAGCAATTAAGAGATGCAGTCTGTAGTGTCACCTCAGACTAGTTTGCAATATCTCCAAGGAAGGCAGGTGTTAGTTGTCAATGTGTACATGCAGCTTGGAAATGTAAGAGTTACATAATCTTGCACACCCCTAGAATTAAGATGGGTCTGGATGACAAACTGGTTCAGGAATTATTAGTATTCATCTAAATATCTACAAAAAAAGTGAAGGAAAAAAAAACCTAAACCCAAACATGAATGAAGAGTGAAATGGCTTTAATCCAAATAAAAGCTACTCTCCATATATATCTACACTTTTCACTTTGCAATTAACTTTTCTTGTTTTTATCGTCATTATTAATCCTCCAGAATTAAAAAATTAGCTGCTGTTTCAGTAAGTATGCAATCTGTGCAGTCTGTTTTCAAGTATTTAAAATATTCCAAATGATATAAATTGTAAGATAAGAAATTGGTTGCGAGTTTCTCAAAGCCAAATAGAAAACATAAAAAGAATTAAATAACATCCTTAAATTGTTCTTCAGCTCAAAAGTTGATATCTTTGTGAAAGATAAGTGTTACATAGAACAGAAATTGTTAAAAACAATACAAGAATAAGGAGCTGTAATTCAAAGATGAGTGTTATGCAAGACATCTAACAGTGCCTTTTGGCCTTGAAAATATGAATCCATGAATATAAATCTCTGAAACATAAAATGAAATATTCTCAAGGTTTTGCCAAAGCAAAATATTTTGTCAATTTTGCGTAATGTCACCTACAGCATTTTTTCTAGAATATAATTTTCAAGGAGATACCAGTTCATTTGTGGAAAATATTTTCAGTTTAGGTGGTTAGTGAGGCATTGTGTTTAGAAGTGTGTCTTTTTGAGTAAACTGTCAATCTGCTTTGCTTAAAGGGTTATAAAAACATTCATCCAGTGTGTGAATTCATGCTTCCAGGTATTTTCAAAACCTGTTTTCCTCATCACTATCTAGGAGAAAAAAGAGGGAGGAAGGGAGGGCCCTGGGGACATTGCAGACACTTTGTGGTATGCCTAGTTGAAGTGTGAATGGACTTTGGCATGTCTTGGCCATTCTCATTTGCTTTTTTGACAGTGTTAAGCAGGCAGGAATGCCAGAATTTTTTTCTGTCAATGAGCATTACCCAGGCAGCATGAATTCATACTGGAACAATGTGGGGAGGTGTAAATAGATTTTGGAAAGAGCCCAGGCATAGACTGCAGCTGGAACTAACCGATACAACTGAAAAAAATGGATGTTGCTGATTGAGACACAGGTATAATAACAATACATATATTCAAGATATGGAATCTCCATTATAATGCCATAAAGGTTGGGAAGTCTAAGAACTGAGAAGTAAAATTTTAGTGTATTGCCTGCCAAACATATCTTGTACTTAATGCCAGCATTTGTATTTCTAGATATATGTTCCTCTGTCTAAGCCCTCTTGAATAAGGTTCTTCCTTGGCTGGTGGATTCTGCATGAGGTATCAGTCATTCTCCTTTGTGCCACTGAATCCTATCAGATACCTTGCATTTCTCTCTGCAGTGACAGAATTTCATCTGGAGTGGTGGTTGGCATCAAACTTAGCAGTTCAAGAGGAAGGCCAAGCCATCTCCATGATCTCCTCCTCAGACCACCATCAGAGTGAAGAAAGGTGGTCATCACTGCCTGAGAAAAGGCTAGGACACATATATTTGGAAACAGCAGTCAGATGGAAAGTTCACTGTTGCATGTACACAAAAGGAGGAAGGGCAAAATTCCATTCCTCATACTCTCTAACATGTTTTTCTGTCCAACTCAGTCCTCTGCTCTGTTTTCTGTGCTGGCTATCGTGGTCTTGTTCCCAGCTCATGTCCCACCCCAGCCTTCATGGTGTATGTTGTTGAGTCTCTATGGGGTGAACTCCAGGATCAGAGCCACATATACAAATCCAGCTATGGCAATAGCGTTGTTGAGTCTTTTAGAGGCCCAAAGTCTTTCTGAGGATAATCTGAGCAGTGTTTGACTGATATTTTAATGACAAGCATTAATGGCCTTGGCTTACAATATAGCTGTATAAAATACGTATTTGTGTATTTATGCCATTTAAAGTATATTGTACTTAAATTATCAAATATAAGATATGCATTATTTTCTAAAAATACTGGATTTAAGTTAAATCCTTATAATTAGGCAAAATATTAATATCTGGGGGAACAGGGTGCAGATGAATAGATATGTGTACAAAATGCTGCCCACTAAGGCGAGTCTGTTCTGGAAAATTGTGTGAGAAAATCATGCCAGTTTTTGAAACTATAGCATTTTATTGAAGTTAAAAGGAGATTATAATTTCACCACTGTTAAGAATAAAGTTCAGAGGTCTTCTAAATCAGAGTAAATAATGAAAATACAAGCCTGGGAATGGACCAGTGCCTTTCTTTGTCTACCAGCAACCTCTGATCTCCAGTATAGGAGGCTGCAGATGTTTCTTCTTAGTGAGAAATGATTTAAGACCTGCACCTTGTTAAGAAAAACACTAAAAACAATGTTAAGAATAACAGTTCAGTTACCACTGGACAATAGATTGTCTTGTGGTGGGGAGATTGCATGTAAAAGCCCAGCAACTGAAAGCAGACATTTTTATTGTTTTAAGCAAAAAGGAGACACTACATTGTGTATTTTACCCCAATATGACAGATGGAGAGATTCCAGACAGAAGGGCATAATTTGGCTGAATCAGAGGTGTTGCTGAACTGTAAAATATTTTTTGAGTTAAACTTATCATCCAGAGACATTAATAGTTACAGAATGCACATTTTCCCATGGTAGTTTCCTTTATTATCACTGCCAACATTAAAAGTGCTCATAATTTCTGATTTGAATTTGTCTTGTGCCAGGTTTTCACCACTGGATTAGACAGTCTTCAGTATATTTCTCCACAAGAAGGTTTTGTACAATGCTTTTTAATAAATTAAACAGATGGAGTTGTTACAGTCTCTCACAGTGAAGCACTTCCTTCCACCTTTAAATAACTTTATGGCTAGTTTTCTGGATGATTTGTCAATGTCACTTCTAAGCAATAGCAATAAGATGTTATGCCATGTTTGAGTCCTAGCCTCAACTGACTATGCAGTCTCATAAATGTGCCTTTCTTTTTTTTTTTTTTTTTTTTTT
>NDXB01001097.1:41502-52585 GCA_002631895.1 Agapornis roseicollis | reverse complement strand
TTTTTTATTTTTTTTTTTTTTTTTTTTTTTTTTTTTTTGCCATTGCAGAAGAATGTTATGCAAACTACTGAGAATGCATGTCGAATTGCTCATCCAGCACTACCCAGCAGAATCTCAGCTTTCCAGGATATAGTCCTGCATTCTGTAAGTATAGTCTGCCTCCTTCTATATTTTTCACTTTGCATTTAGCTGTATTTACATGCATTCTGTGATTTTCCAAAGCAAGCAATACAGGAATGCTTTATGTGGTTGTCTTGATCCACTAATTATCTGTGTTCTTTCTGAATGACTTGCAAAATACATTAGAATCAATGCTGTGTTTAATTTTTGATCAATGGCAGAAATGCTGAATAACAGGCTACTAATCATCGTTAAACGGGGATCCCATACTGAAATCTACCTATAGCCAGTTCATAATCTGTTCAACATGCATCTTGCTGATATCATAAAGAGCTCTTTAAAATTAAAAAAAACCCAAGTATTGTAGAGTACAAAGTTAAATCCCAGTGCTCCTGACAGCTGATGTTATGCAGTTCAGGGGCAGATGGAAATAAAAAACGGAATGAAAAATCTTTGTCAGGCAATTTATTTCAAAATGAACAGCTGAGAAATCACAATACTTTGACAGGCCATACTTTCCAAATAACCATTCTGACTAACCTTAAGTAAGTCCTTATCTTTCAGGGGCGTTTTTAGTCAATTCCCACACCAGCTTTTCCATTCCTCCTTTAGAATATAATAACATAGCTTAAATCAGGATTACGTACCTTTATTTATATTCTGGAATGCACAGTACACTTCTTGTTCTTCATTAGTCATGAAGAAATATGGGATGATTGACATTTTCAGTCATACATTGCTGAAATAAAAGTTTTTAAAAGAAACACTGGGAAAAGATTATATTAAATATTATGTTTCCCTTGTAAGAAAAGCTCTTCAAATACATTTCAGTTATTTTTTTTTAAATTAAGAGGAATTTGATGTTTTGAAGATTATTGCCAAATGTCTGCTGTGAAGATCACAAATCTGATTCCCACTAACTACAATGGCCAAAAATGTACTGTTGTTGAAGAGGGAGATACAGAATCATTAATGTGGTACTATATTGGTTTCATATGGGATACTAGCATATGCTGCTTTCCTCAAACGGCAGCTTCAAAACATGTCAGCTTCAGTGACAGTGACAGTTTAAAGCATTCCCACCTCCTTCATCCTCTCAACTGTGATAACACAAGCTTAACTGAGGTTAAGCTCTTGTCTGAAACAATGAACCAATGCAGGTTGAAACTACCAAAAGGGGAAAAGCCCTTGTTTCCAAGCCCGGTAAGTTCAGTGATGTTGATGACAGTGCAGCCCCTCAAAGAGTTGTGTCAGCCTAGCTGTCCCTGGAGATGGTGTGAGTGCACACACAAGCAGCTGGCACTGGGATGCATGCTGAGAACTTCTTGCTTTTCCAATCTGCATACTGCAAAACTGGAAACTTAAAGCAGCGTAAGTTCCAGTGAAAGTCAATTATCAGCCAGCAAGGTGACAAATTCCAGCTACACACATGTCAGAGCAGGATTTGCCTGAAATTCTGGAAGGGGAATATGTGCTATCATATATGAGCTGCCATGCCTGGATACAAAATGTAGAGGTTTGTGTTCAGCTGTGACACAGCTAAGCAGCAGCTCCAGTCTTTCCATTCATCCATGTTATTTAAATCATTCAGGTCATATAAAGCATCTCAGGGAACATCCTCAGCCATTATTCTAAGTAAGTTAGTAGTGTCATGGAGTGTAAATTCTAAGTGCAGTGTGAATTTGACAGCCTTGAATAAATATGGCTTAAAGCACATGTAATAAAGAACTCAAGGTCTGATTCCATATCTTTCTAAATTTCTGTGTAGCTGTAAAAGCACAAGTCCTTAGTTTAACTAAGCTAGTTATTAATTTTTTTCTGAAAACTAACCCAAAATATGTAGTATGTGTATAGGCCAGTATACATGTATCATGTTAACATATTTCTGACTGTTTTCTGTCTATTTTTGCTGACTTATAAGAAGATTGTGTAGGTTTCAAAATGTAAACCCCTAGTATAAGCATTCATTTTGTATATTATAGCCAAGCTATCCATACTTATTTGAAAGCATTCACATTTTATTTGATTAATTAAGCAACTTTTTAACTTTTTTTTTTATATTTCATCAATATAAAATCTTTGTCTCAAAGATTTTTCATGTGTACTAAGTCCACATGATCGGATTACATATATATGTGTGGCAAGATACTTTTTTGTTCCCTTCTCTCATCTAACCAAAGAATATCTTTATTCCACCTTATGTGAATTCAGCCACCTATCCTTCTTTCAGTTATGCTGCTAGAATTAAAAATAAAATTGGAAGATTGAAACATTTTTTCAATCATGCATATTGTATTTGTTTATATACAAAAAATAGAGGCACTTAAGTGATAACTGGCAGAGATGTGTAGCATAGAGCAAACTTTAGCAACATAGTTTTTTCACTTCATTATGTTTGATTTTTTCTTCAGTTTAGGTAATTTAATGTCTATTTTCTTCCTGTTGTTCTCTAACCTGTTTGCTTGCAATGTAACACTATAAATGCTGTCTCAGCATGTTGCAATAAAAATTGTTTTGTTTTCATGCAAACAATAGAAGAATGATGAGATTATGAAACTACCACATAAACAGTAAAGGACAAGCCTGAGGTGCATGATCAGAAATAAGCAAGGATTTGTCCTTCCTACACTTTCTATGCTGTTTTATTGCATTACTGATCCTAATTTTAAGCATCTTTATACTTACTAATAACTTTGTTAAATGCTGTCCATTAGGAGAAATAAAGAATGCTGAATTTCATAATGGGCCCTAATGACACATATAATGGTTTAATTTCTGTCCCCACCCCTCACAAACCTCTGATTTGGAGTATGGGATCTATAGGTTCAAAAGTGCCATATGCATTTTTATTCAGAAGTAGCTGGATGGGATGGTTGCTGTTTAAATGTCTGACTGAGGCTGTGATGACTTATGTCTGTGACAGCTCCCTTAACTTCAAGGCAGCTTGAGGTCAATGAGAATACTCACAGTGTGTAAAGACAAAATGAAAATTCTTGCTCTATCACAAAAGCAGTTTAACATGAAGAAAGGATTGCACTGTCAACTGGAAAACATTGACACTAAAAATCTGGTGTCCTGGAAAGGGAGCATTGAGCAATGAGAAACTATCTGAAATGAGAAACTATTCACTCCGTGCATCTGATCATCATTTTAATAATTTTTCCAAATGAAACAAAATCTCAGCCAGTGGTCAGTATGTAAACCCTAAGTAGAAATGTAAAACTGTGCATATTTATCATGAAAAATAGGTGAAAAAAATTATTTTTGCATTTTTGGATATTTTCCACTTATATTCTTATAGGTAGATTATTATACTTGCTAGGCAAAGTGAGGCACTGGGGCAATTTTTGCTATTCTAATCTAGGTAAAGTCTACACTCACCATGGGAAACACAGTGCTGTGGGGTGTCACTATACTTGAGTTGAAGTCAGTTAGTCATTAGTATCTTTTGAGACAATAGTACAGACAAAAACTTAGCAATACCTACTGCAAAATGTGGATGTAGAGACACTACTCTTGCTCAGGGAAGGTGATAACAGTGAAGCTTAATCCAGCAGTTTACTGGCCACTTCAATATGAACTTCAGTCTTCATGGTGGTGCTGTGGAATTGGAGAAGGGATTTGAAAGTTTTGCCATTCACACGATGATAATCATTTTCTTGGAAGTTACCATTTCAACATCTAGTCATGCTGCCCATATGAGATCATAGTACTTCCTCTGGATCTGCCTTCAACAATAGTAGGTGTGGACTATCTAGAAAACACCTTTTGGAGCCACAGGTAAACCTGATTTTTAAAATTGTAGTAGAGAAAAAATGTACCACATCTCTTTGTGAATTCTTCATATCAAATGTTTGTATCTTCTTTCAATGGATTGCATCTTACTTAAGCTTCCCTCTACTGGATCTTTTAATGCTTATTTCTGTTCAGCCCTCTGAATGAATAGTGGCCTTCCCCAGGGTTAAAGACTTCTGCTGCATCTCCACACTAGGCTGTTATAAATTACATTTTTGTGTTTCTACATTTTTCTTTCAGTTGATCTGCCTCAACATTTTCATTTTTGTTAAACTTCCCATTTTCAAGGGTATTTGACTATGGATCAGGGTTTTAGTCAGCTCAAGTTGTGGTCAGTGTTGTTTACTACACAGTATGCTTCAATTTTTCAAGCAAGTCCCAGCTATCATGGTGCGTAGAAATTTCAGGAATAGTCAAGGTAACCACGTTTCATGTAGCAAAGCTGCTATAACTCTCTGACAAAGAAGTTCCATAAGATATTGCACATGCATTCTTTTTTCTTTTTACATATACTTCATATAAGTGTATACAGACTTTTATTCTTATGTAAATAGACAGGTGAAAGTAAATCTGAGCCCATTTAATGCTTTACATGCTTGAACATGACCTGTAAGCACTGCTGATGAGTTGGCAGTGACTAATACCTCTTCATTTTCCTTCTTCCTTTGCCATCTTATCCTTTCTAAATAGTTGAAGCAGAGATTTCTAACTTTTTAATCATGCAAAGCTTCCCAGCAGGATTAAGTAGTATGTGAATTTACAGCACTGAGTAAGCAATGCTGCTTTGTCTCCTGCTTATTATATTCGTGGATTGTGAGTTAGAACACTTGGGGAATTTTGTATACTTGAGTGTTTTTGAGGTTACTTGCAATGAACCTAACATTTGGGTAAAATGGTAAGGTAAAGAAGCTGAACATGCTGCAGAGTGGAGACCTGACTGACAGCAACAAGGGCATAGCAGCTAATGTGCTAGGTGCCTGAGTTACCTTCCAGGGAGGCTGGATACATTGCAGAGCTGCTAGTTGCAAAATCTTCCTGAAGTTGTTACTGAAACTCAGTAACACAAGACAGCAAACACTCATTGGCACCAGTTTCAAGCAGTTATTTGTTTTCTCTTGCAGACCACATCTACAGTCAGCCGTGGAAGGGATAAGTTATTTTGATATACAGTATTTGGGTCAATGCATTGAAATGTGACAAGCCATGAAACTGAGAAATATGAAAATGGAAGAAAACGGATGAACAGCAGCACAGATGCCTGATTATTTCCAGGCACTTTTGTGATCATATTCAGGACAAATTTCAGGAATCTTTCCTTAGCAGTGAAAGCAGAAGCCTTGAGCAAATAGTTCTCAAAAGATAGTTTCCTAAGAGTAAGGTATTGTACAGCAGGAAAACTTTTTGAATATGGGAACTTTGCTGAAAAAATACCTCATTATGGACTGGAAAAAGATTCTTACAGGGTTTTATTGTCTTTCACTCACTAATGTGACATAAGAAGACATTTACAGAGTAAAATATATTAAAAATCAGAAACAGAAAGTTAACCTTATTCTGCCATTACTTAGAAATGTTTTAAGCTCAGGGAAAAAAGCCTGGGAAGAAAAAAGTATTCTGTTTAAAACGGATGTGGCTTTATCTTTTTACTTTTTAATTCTCCAAGCTCAGAGGTCAGCATTTATAAATTTGTAAGAAGGCAACTCTGTATACATGTTTCATGTAAAAATCATATTACTTTCAAGATCATGTAATAATTGAAAGTTTTTGACTGTTACTGATCTCAGCTGTTTACAAAGTTATTGAAAGGGTTAAGTAGCATCCTATCAGTCATGCATATGAAATTTAGAGTGAGTAGGAGCAAGTGGATTTGAGGTTGTTCTTCAGTTCATTCAAGGTTTACTGAACAGGAATGTGAATTTTTATTATCACTTCCTGTGAAAAGAGCAGTTGACAGGATCCATCAGGGAACTGCCAGAAACCTCAAGAGTTTTGAGTTAGAAGCCCAGAGTCCACTGTAAAGTTTCCATGACAACACACAATAAAATAAAAGGAAATTGTGCCTGATATTTTCAGCATACAGTTGAAAGCCTTGCTTTCAGATTTCCAAACTATTTACACTTGGGACCCAAGAATGCAGGCTGTCAAGAAATAAAGGGTAGTTGTAACATTTAGCCATGAAAGTGGAAAGGTTGTTCACAGGTTGGATTTCAGGATCCTTTGATTCTTGAATTGTACTGAACATTTCTTCTGTCTCTTCCTGTTGTGTGCTGAAGTGTGAAAGGGACTTAATAATGGTTGGAAACAGTCTTAAGGGAGGCTTTTAGTGAGAGTGGTTTTACTGAAGACAGAAATATTCTTCCAAGAAAAGGGGCTTAGCTTTGAAAATAGTGAAATGACATCTATTTAGTTACTACCATCTCAATTGCAAAAGATAAATCATAACAAATACTTCTTCAGGCTTGGCAGCAATCACCTAATGTGGTAAAGAACTACAGGGATGAAGAGAGACAGTAATAACAGAGGTTATTTACTCGAGGTGCTGAAGTCTCCTTGAGTTTTTTTCTTTAGTATCCCCCACTCTTTATGCTGCCCTTTTTCATTTTCTTCCTTTGCAGTCCTATTGGCTCCCTCTCTATGGCTTATATGCTGAGTTATTTTATTTTTATATGGGAGGTGAGAAGGCTTAAAAATCAGATAAAATAACTCAGTGGAAATTAATAGTTATGCCAGGGTAAGGTCAATAACAGAACTTAAATATTTTATCTGACTTGGGCCAAGAGCAGTTCTTGTTGGCCCTGATTCTTCCATTTCTGCAATCCTGTCAGGCTATACAATAACTATGGTTTATTTTGGCCTTAAAATGAGTGAATCCTGCACTGTTCAGTGACAGTGTCAGGTTACTGTGCTGCATGCCAGGGTAATTCAGTACATTTCACAGATATCACCACAGAGTTAATGAAAAACAAAACACCTTACAAAAAATACACATGTAAATATACTTCAGATTACATCATTGCTCAGCATATTCATTAATTATACATTATACTGAGTCTTCGTCTTCCCTGTTTTTACAAGTATCTTTGGGCAGACTGCTTGCCCGAACAGGTATCAAATTGCGCTGTGTGAATAATGTCTTAGATGAAAAAAAGTGTCAGTGAGGCGTGTGTGTCAGCTGCTCAGGAGAATGTTTATGGATGTGATTATGTCAGAATTACCCTGTTTATAGGTTGTGATTTGGTATATTGACTGCAGGGTCAGACAGTGTCTTCTCTTCCCCCTGGTCTCAGTGGTTGGGCTTTGACTTCCTTTAGGACTGACCCACCACAGCACCTTTTGTTGTTTCCTTTTTACATCTGGTCTAATTTATTAAGACAGAGCTCAGCAAGCAGTTTCCACCTCTGCCTCTGAGGTGTCATCAGTTAGGTGCACCCAGGGAAAGGGACACCTTTTGCTGTTTCCCCAGTTCATCAAATTTAGTAATTCCCACAAACAGTCTTTGAAGAAAGCTTGAAGTTTCTCACTTTCATGCCCACAACTTGTCATCTTCCCTTACTACCTGTAATTGATTTTCTTCATGCTATAAGTGACTGTTTTCATTTCTATGGCTTTCATATTCAGTTTTCTTTTCCTTGTACTCTATTACAACCCTCTCTGCCCTCTCAGCTCCCCAAAAATCCTAGCTCTAGTGCTTTGGTCACTGGGTTGGTCAAACTTTTGTCAAATCAGCACAAGTTGCTGTAGTTTAGTCTGAGCACTGCATTACTTATTGGAAGACAGTGGAAGTCCTTCTAGTCTCAGGATGACCTTTCCCTCACTTGCATTCTGGCTTTGAATGAAATTACTCTGGCAGGGTGCCCATATAGGCACAGTCCCCAGTAATAAGCCCATGGACTCTTCATCTTTCCTTGTCAAAGTGTGCTCTGGCATGGTCTCTCTAACAAGTTTCACAGCTTCAGCTTGTTGTCTTTCTGTAGAAGACTAAGCACGATCAGAGCTCTCCTCATGTTTTCAGGGGGCAATTCATCAGCCTAAGAATAACTGTTCCTGGAGCTTGCCTTGTTCTCCTTGCCTCTGGGGAGGAACATATTAGAGGTAACTTTAGGGTTCAGGTAAATATTGGTTCAGTTTCACTCCTTTAGGCAAGTTTTTGCTTGTCCTGTGCAAATGGTAACTCTGCAAACTATCAGAATCCTGAAATCTTTGTTGATTTGGGACATTAAAAAATGTATAAATCTTCTTATTGTCTAAAGCCTGTGCCTTCATTTTCTTCCCTAAATTCCTTGGGTTTTAATCTGACAATTTTCTTCCCCCTGTGTATGCATAAGTAATGTTGGTCAAAATAATTTTCTTGTTATCACCACCTTCTTACTGTTAGACCACAAACCATATCCACTGCATCACCTAGACAGGTCTAGCATGTATGTCACTCTTTCTTCCAGATGCACAATTGTGAACCTTAGGTTCCTCAGACAGGAAATATGAGGTAAGAGTATACTAAAAGCTGTTTTGACTGAGAAAAGAGTTAGCCAGTTCATAAAATCCAGTTGCAATCTCAAAGCATCCCACAAACTGGATCTCACAAATCAGCAAATAACCTTTCTCAGAGCAGAGATTCTTGGCAATGTTCTTCCATTTCTAGGCCCTATACACAACAGGGTGTATCTTGGGACTTTTCACTTCATTTCAAGACTTGACTGACTCTAACAGAGCTTCTAACAGTAATTCTTAGAGGAAATAGCAGTCTTGTAACCCTTTGCTTGATGCCACCTTTTTTCCCCCTTCCATATAAAAAGCAGTGTCAACCTCTCCATCCTTCAGTCGTAAGAACTATATCCTCAAGATATGTTAGAAAATAATAGAAACTGAGCTTGGAAAGACTAAAAAAAAGCAATGAAAGGTAGAATGGGAAATGGACTATTGACCATGTGGAGAGCAAGGGAACCTTGATAATCAGTATCTTGTTTATGAATCTGATTTTATTAAGAATCAGAAGGATTTTTTAAAAGAAATTAACCAAAATAATTGGTAGGCTGCTTCAAGCATTCAAATGATATTAAAAATATCAGAGATACTGAAAGTGTTTCTTTAAAAGTTCTTTAAATGCTTTTCAACACAGAAGTCACTGACTAGTGAGAATAAAGCATACAGACGATTTAGCCATTATTTAGTGAGAAGGACTTAATACATTTTAGGCTTTTTAAAAATTACTATTGCTGATGAAACAATAAGATATCCCTTGGATAATATTTTTGCAAGTAACATCCAACAGAGCTAGTACTAAAATACCAGTATTTTATTTTTACAGTGGCTCCATTGTCTTGATGGTGTAACTCAGTGTAGATTAAGTTTGTTTTCCCAGTGCCATACATCAGTCTTGTGGAACCATTTCACACACTACAAGAAAAGGTACACAGCTTTAAAAGTTGACAACATAGTGAAGGGATTCACTGCAGTATTACTGTGAGTGTTACAGATGTATATAGCTCCTTGAGCTCCAGTGTCATGCTTGCTATTTGTTGTGTACTCTTGACTAACATCACCTACTCCATGGTGCTGAGGGGGAAATTCAGAAATGCACACAGAGTGGTTTAATAGGTTTCTTATGGACTTGAAACACTAAGTTTATAAAGATCCTGGGTAAATTCTATTCCAAGCAATCTCATGGTGCTGCAGGAGGTCCATAGATACTGCAAATATTAGCTGATTTGTGGTGATGGACTTTCCATAATGTCTGTCAGCCAGTTTACAGGATGAATGTAGTGGGTGTCTGCAAGATCAGGTGCTGCTTTGCTAGCAGCCTTGGAATATTCCTTGTTTTGTAAACCAGTACAGTCATCTGACATCTTTTGGATTTGAGATTTCTTTTCATCAGAAGCATCATGTGCCAACGTTTAGTCAGTCAGAAGCTTCTAATTAGCCTCTTCACATGCTTAAAAACACCCAAATCTCAGACAGCAGCCACAGGTCCTGTTCTTGCCTCTTCATATAGCAGGTTCTAATAAAAGCATAGAATCGTAGAACAGTTTGGGTTGGAAGGTAACTACAGTAATTGCCATTTGATTGAGTTTAGTGGAGAAGGAGTGGGTGGCCTATCTCCCACATTGCTGCATCTGAAATGGAGATAATCGTTGCAGGAGGGAGTGTGCTTAACATTATCATCTTGGATGGGGCACTTTAGGGGATAATATATTGTGTCTAAATGTTTAACATAAACTTTGAAAACTCTACTTTTTCATGAGATTATTTTCATGTGTGTGATGTTCTGGATGTGTTTTCAGAACAAATTTTTGAAAGTTTTGATGAAAAAGTGGCTGCATAGGACTTCTCAAGACCAGCTATCCAGTTCTGGCTCACACTAAGAATGTGTCAGTACAGCTTGGAAAGGGAACTGTTCAGAGGAATCAAAGACATTGGGAGCTCGATATTAAGTTTTAAAACACTCCTCCAGAAAAATATGGTCGTTAATATTTTGTCTTTAAAATGCCAAAGTTACCAATTTTCATGGTTTAAGCCCACCTGGTAACTCAGAACCACACAGCCGCTTACTCACTCCCCCTTATCTTCCTCCCCCACACTCCTGGAGGGTTGAGGAGGAGAATCTAAGGAATGCAACTCCCATGGGTTGAGATAAGAGCAGTCCAGTAACTAAGGTATAACACAAACCACTGCTGCTACCACCAATAATAATAATAATGAGAAGGGAAATAACAAGGGAAGAGAATACAACCACTCACCATCTGCCAACCGATACCCAGCCTGACCTAAACAGTGATCTAGCCCTTCCATGTAACTGTTCCCAGTTTATATAGTGGCATGATGTGCTGTGGTATGAAATACCCCTTTGGCTAGTTTGGATTAGGTGTGCTGTCTCTGCTTCCTCCCAGCTTTTTGTGCCCCTCCTCACTGGCAGAGCATAAGACTGAAAAGTCCTTGATCAGAGTAAACATTACTTAGCAACAACTAAAAACATTGGTGTTATCAGTGTTCTCAGACTGAAATGTAAAACACAGCACTGCACCAGCTACTAAGAAGGAGAAAAATGACTGCTGCTGCTGAACCCAGGACATCAATATTATCTCCTATGTCTGTATGGTTTAAAACAAACTCATAGAGATCTGAGCTTTGTTTACTATTCTTTTCATCCTTGTCTTTTTTTTTTTTTTTTTTT
>NDXB01001097.1:27710-39670 GCA_002631895.1 Agapornis roseicollis | reverse complement strand
TTTTTTTGGTTTTTTTTTTTTTTTTTTTTTTTTTTTTTTAATGAAAGAGAATGAATGAGAATGCAACCAATAAAATGTAAGAACAGTTTGGATAGAAAAAGAGTGATTTTATATCGCCTCAATTGACATGTATTTTTAAAAAACATGTTTGTGTTTATAGAACCTGTTAACCCATCTCACACACATAACAATAATTATAGTAATGATAATAACTGTAATCATTGTAGTATGAAATGAACAGCAGGGTAAAAGGCTGTGCTAAAAATAATCAATGGTGTAGGCAACCACCAAAGCAAGTAATCTAACAAATCACTGAAGAAATTACAATAACACTATGCTTGGATCAATAATACAAACTGTTTGTTACTCACAAAAGTGAAAAAAATAAGAGCAGTTAATGCCATTGTTTCAAATCATTGATCAGCTACTTAAAAAAATGTGTCAAATACTCTTAAAACTTAGAGTGTGCCTTTGAGACATGGGTCTTTTGAGCTTATAATGACTCATTAAAATTTGAGATATATCTTCAACTGATTTAAATAACTATAACTCCACTGAAGTCAATGGCATCATGCTATTTTAGATCTAGGTCTAGTTACCTTCAGTTTTGATAGTGAAGCTTAGAAGACACCACTAACAGAATGTTTCATTTCATCTTTTCTGGCAACTGCTGTCTGGATATTGTTTGGTGTATCGCTTACCAGGGTGAGTTGTAAAATTCATAAATGCCTCTGAAATGCAGAAAAATAAAGGTGTCAAATTATTGTAACAAAATGAAAAATAATAGTAGCTTAAGTGAGGGAGGGAGGGAGGAGCTTACCTAGGGCAAGACATTCAAAAACATCTCGGTATATCTACTTGTCATGAACAGCAGCGTGAATTTCAAACAATGTATGTCTTTTGAGGTGGCCGCATTTGTAAGAACACCTAAGTGCCTGAATTCCACACTTGGGCATGGTGTGACAGACATTAGGCCCATTGGCAGGCTGGTGTGGAGAGACATTGACCGTCTCACTTCTGTGGGCAAGACAAAGGTTGCTAACACTTGGCCTGACCATGTAGCTGTGTCTGGGGCTCAGGCAGAATGGGAATGAGGCAGCACTGGGAATTTAAACATCTGTGAAAATTAAATGCCAGGATTAAGCAACACCTGAGCACTGGTCAGATATAAAATCTGTGGTTATGCTCTGAAGTGCTAGCAGGGTGCACAAAGTCCCTTTGTGGATAATGTCCTAAAAGTCTGAAAAACCTGCCAAATGCCTAACTTACTTTGGAAACATTGTATTTAGGTTTAGTTTGGAACTCTGAGACCTACATAGTAAAAAATAAATGCCTTAGTGGAAGACTTACTAAACAGTTCAATATAATCATGTACATTCTTTGTGCAAGAGTGATATTCATCCAAAATAATATTTTATTCTAAAGGAACCTGTGTGCTTAAATATCTCCAGCATTTGCAGCTACTGGATGTTATATATCTTTAATATCGATATTTATCAGGACAACCATGCCAAGTGAAATGTCCTACACCTGGTTTGGAGCAATCCCAGGCACAGCTACAGGTTGGACAGAGAAGAGATTGAGAGCAGCCCTGCGGAGAAGGACTTGGGGGTGGTGGTTGATGAGAAAATGAACATGAGCCAGCTTCACTGTGCGCTTGCAGCCCAGAAAGCCAACCATATCCTGGGATGCATCAAAAGGTGTGTGACCAGCAGGTCGAAGGAGGTGATCCCGCCCCTCTACTCTGCTCTCAGGAGACCTCACTTGGAGTCTTGTATGCAGTTCTGGTGTCCTCAACATAAAAAGGTCATGGAGCTGTTGGAACAAGTGCAGAGGAGGGCCACAAAGATGATCAGGGGACTGGAGCATCTCCCATACGAAGACAGGCAGAGAAAGTTGGGTCTGTTTAGCCTGGAGAAGATAAGGCTGAGTGGAGACCCCATAGCAACCTTTTGGTATCTGAAGGGGGCCTATAGAGATGCTGGGGAGGCACTCTTCACTAGGGACTGTAGTGATAGGACAAGGCGTAACAGGTTCAAACTTAAACAGGGGAAGTTTTAGATTAGATATAAAGAGGAAGTTCTTTACTGGAAGGGTGGTGAGGCACTGGAATGGGTTGTCCAGGGAAGTTGCGAATGCTCCATCCCTGGAAGTGTTCAAGGCCAGGTTGGACAGAGCCTTGGGTGGCATGGTTTTGTGAGAGGTGTCCCTGCCTATGGCAGGGGTGTTGGAACTAGATGATGTTAAGGTCCTTTTCAACCTTAACTATTCTATGATTCTATGACAAATTGATAAAAAAGTTTAAATTAAATGGCAAAGGATTCAAGATCTCTGAATGGAACAACTGATTTTTAACAAATTTTCACAATGAATGACATTGCAAATTTTAATCAGATCAGCTAGAAATCAGAACCTATGTGTTCAGTAATTTCTGTGATTTTTTTGTTTTTTATTTCATGTATAAGTTCAATTATACAACCTTCAGTCTTGAATAGCTTTGCCAAGAACAGCTCCTACTTGCAGGATTCCCTGCTATAAGAAATTTGTCAGAGTGGGAGGTGGGTTAGACCTAAAAAAAAAGAAGGCTTTCTATCTCTGTGAAAAAATGCCAAACTCTGTCACTCTTTCTTCTATAATGTTGAAGACAGAAGATGGAGAAGCCAATGGTAATTTTACATCAGAAGGAACTGACCTATTTATATATAGTACCAAGGCAGCAAAATAAAGCTGTAGGAGATTCTTTGCAGTAATTCCATTAGTTGTGTAATAATAGCAACAAAAATATCATTCACAGTATTACAACAGAGCTGAAACCCATATTCTTTTGGGCATATTGAGTCCAAATGTTTAGTAGAAGAGTGTTTCTCTTTTCAGCAGCTTTCATAAGCAAACAAGTTTGACAAAGGCTAGAATGGGAAACAAAGGTAAAAGGAGTTGTTCATGATTACGAAACAAATCAGTGGCACAAGCCAGGAATAGGACAGCCAGATTTCTGGCTCACACATTTTACATGCTGTCCATCGTAAAAAACAGCAAAAAATTCATAAAATCAACTAGTACAACAAAAATCAGTTAGTATTTGTAAAGTCACTATTAGAAAATTATACATGCTTTTTTTTTCTGATGTTAGCTAGTTATTCTAAATGAAAAAAACAAATGCTTTTCATCTGCTGAAAGTTAGAATCTTGACTGTATTATTTGAAACACTCAAAATAAGGAGACTGTTTTAAGGGCACTTCTTACCTGGTTTGATCAAAGATCACATCCATAGAACTTTTAGGTATTTATTAGGTAGGTTTCTGAACACTAATGTCCATCTCTGACTGCTTTATTAGTGAAATACACTGCTAAATGAAGAAGAAAAGAAACAGCAGCATGAAATTTAAGTGACTTGCTGATTTAGGGAGAAACAAATTGTTCTGTAAGCTGTTAACCTAAAGAAATGTGGTTTCCTATTGATTTGTGTCCTTTAAAATTTCGATACTGGTCCTGAACTACTCCAAATCCCATTATGTTCCTATATTGTCCTCTTTTTTTCCTCTTCTCCCCATGCTTATCTAAAGCTATGCATCAGCTAAATAGGCAGCTGATTGGTGGCAAAGAAAATATATAATAAACGAGTTTCTTTTACCTTTTACACAGAGAGATATGAAATGGGAGTTTATTTCCCACACTTAGATAACAATTTTCACAAAATGTGGTGAAGTGATTTTGTGACCTTTTTCCCTCTGTCAGAGTCAACTAAAATGACTCTGTTGGTTCAAAAGTCATTGGAGAGAGTTGGACAGACATTATAGACAGTTGACAGAATCACATAAAGATTTTATTTTTTTATTTTCTTAAGAAAACATGTCAGAAAATAGATTTAACAGATCTTGGTTTATTTTGGCATTTTTGCAATTTACTTTTTGGTTTGATTTTGCAAATGTGAATCAAAAAATATGTGATGATTATTAAAATTATTATTATTATTATTCTCATGGCATAGTTTAGTTTCATTTTATTCATGCACTGGGAGATCAGTGTGGTTTTGGTTTTGTAAACTAATATCCGGGGTGACTCAAATCCAGCTGTTACATGATACAAACCACTGAAGCCTAATTAACTCATGATTACTAGAAAAAAAATAAATATGAAAGAACTAAGTAACTCCATTTTGCACAGACAATGACTTAACTGTATCGTGGACAGTTAACTAACCAAGAATGAAAAGAACAGTTTTTCAGCTCAGTTTTCTGCTTATTATTTAAAAAATAAATGTGAACCTTTGCTCAAAATATGGATCAAATAGTATTTTAAATTCTTTCATTTTTATTCTTTTTTTGAACATCCAGAATTTATTTCAAGACTAAATGTGCTAAGATAATGAGGGGATGATATTTTACTAGTATTCAAGTTTGAGTCTTTACAAGAACACTGCATGACCATTCCACCCTTAATTTGACAAACAGACATTTACTGGTCTCAAGTTATAAAAAACATAAAAAATGTTGTTGGTTTCCTGAATTGGAATTGGGTGAGCATTTAATGGAAGTGGAATTGTGAAATATAACTGTTTCTTTTTTAAAAATTGAATTCTGAAGAACAGGAAAATAGGGATTGAGTACAAAGACATATTTACTAGCAATAGACCTATTTGGCAAAAAAATACTCTGCCAAGAATAATAACAAAATTAAACTGGATTAAATACGAAGAAAAGTAGCAGAGGAAACAATACTTTATTAGCAAAAAGGACAAGATGATCTACCGAGTGGACATTTCTAATTATTGCAATTCAAATCAGAGTCTGCTGTAACTGGGAATGTCTGGAGTCATTGTGTTCCTTTAAACAAGACAAAGATGCTGCCAATTATCATTTTAAAGTATTATGCTCACTGAAAAACTGTAGGATTTTCCTTGATATTTTTTAAGAGTAACACATGTTTCTCTATGCAAGACATCATTTATTTTCAGGTGAAAGAAGCAGTGTGGAACAGAAACATTTCTGTTCATGTACACTGTATCTCTCATCAGCGTGGACAGGGCAGGGAGACCTAGGAGAATAAATTTAGAAATAAGGGGTAGAATCTGACAATTACAATCAGTTGATGGTCCTGAATCTGTTTAGGATAGTTTCATTCTTGGCAAATCTTTCTTTATCTTTCAAATGCTTTCACTACTGAGGATCTGAGTTCTCCAGGCTCTTCAATGGGAAGTTTTAGTGTTCTGGGAGCTCAATCCCATCTAAAGGTCTGTGTAACTGGCCATTTTTACCCTCAAGCCGCGTTGCAACAGATCTGCCAGAGCGCCCCTGCCCCAGCTCCCTAAGACTCCTGTCCTTATGTTCTCAATAGCAGAGCAGATTCTGGCAGGGGGCTGCATAACTTGTACAGTGTGCTGGGTTCACAGAAGATGCTTTCACACAAAACAACAGATTAACCCCAGTTTCTTTGCTCTGTGGGTAACTGCCCATGTACAGAATCTTGTGATAAGGTATCTGTCACTTAACTCTCTCTGTCCATATGTCAGACATCTAAAGTGTGTCATTCTGGCTGACACTATAATCCCTACAGATATACCAGCAAAGGACAATTCATCCCATTTGAAAGTAAATGTTTATATGGAGTGAACTAGCCTTAGCACGTATCTCTATTCCGCTGACTAGAATAAAACCTGCCTTTATCTGTCTGTCTCTATCTCCATGTCCATCTTCATGTATCTCTCTCTATCTCTGCCTCTATCTTTATCATGCCTATAACTGAATTAGAGTGTATAAAAGCCTTTTGGAAATTTAAAGCTACCTGAGATAAATCTAGGCCTCATTCCCATATCTGGCCTTCCATGTGAGATAATTTGAGATCTATATAACAAGATGGGTCAAAATGGGAATTCAGTACTGGTACAGCAGTTTGGAAGCCTTGGTCTGCCTCTTCTCAGTACCATGAGGGAACAGGATTGTGTACTCTTTTGGGCATATACTGGAGAAACAGGACTATTTCCACTGCTTCATGCAACACTCAATTTCTAGGAACTGCACTGAAGAAGACTTTCTAAAGAGCAAATGGTGGTATGAAGAAGATTTGCTTTTCTATAATATTATATGGGAAAAGAAATAGGTTCTAGCTCCTTTCCAGGAATGTCTCTGAAGGGAGAAATGGAAAATGAAAAATGGGAGTACAGAAATTAGATTAACAGGGTAAAGATATTCTGATTACAAAGGGATCTTTTACTTATAAAGTAAGAGCACTACTGAAGCCTGAATCAAAGCTAAAGTAAATTTAACCAGTCTCTTGGCCACAGACATGCTAATAAAAACCTAAAAGTCTCATGTTAGCAATCAAGACACTGTAATTTGCAGTACAAAATAAATTCATGAAATCATTATGAAACTTCAAAACAACATCTCATTCAGAGTCTCCAAATTGCCTTCAGTAACTTTATTTCCTTTACAAGGAATAGAAAACTGTAAGGCATTGAAGCAGAATAAAAATGATGAAGGTTTTTCAATGGACTCATTGTAGGAATAAAGAAAATAAACTATCAAACTGGCCTTTATTGTCAAGGTAAAGAGCCATTTCTTTGCTGGACATTTCTACACTGATTTGTGAGACACACTGTCTCCAAGTAAAGTTTACATCTATATCCTATTCACATTTTGGTCCTGAATGCAGCAAGAAAAAATAGGTTAAAATAACTGGGAATTATTCTCCAAAAAATTATGTCACCATTACCTCAGAGTAAATGTGTCTTTAGGTTTTTGTTGCTCCTTAAATAGCTTTTTTGTGCTGCTAGAGTTTAAGCACTGCTGGAACGCTGTCAATTCTTGACCTTATTTTTTTTTTCTTGCCTAAGTAAGGAAAACTCCCAGTTGATTGTAAGAGTGCTCTGTTGCCATCACAAAAGACCCTTTTTTTTGGGAGAAAAGCTGAATTTCCGGTGTGAGATCATCAGGTTCAAGAAAAGGAGACAAAAATGCTCTTAAAAAAAAAATAAAATAACTGAAGCAGACAGCAGAGCAGGAATTGGTGGTTATCTGGCATGCAGTCAGATCGTCAGTCATGGAGAGGCATGAGGAACACTGGCTCTGCAGCTGCAGGCTGAAAAAACTTGGTGAGACTAAACAGCGAGCATTTATCAACAACTGGAAGCATTTAGACAAAGCAACTAATTTTTCATTGTCCTCCTTCATAATAATTTTTTTTTTCTTCATTTTTCTCCAGTCAGAAAGGCAATTAGCATACAGAGTTCTCATCAGTCCTTCTGAGAGTTTCCTCTCCTCTCCTGGACTGACAAAGTAGAACTGGTTGCACACAAACAGGTTTTGGTCTGATTAAAAGAACAGAGGGCAAGGCAGATAATCTGCATGATTTATTTACTTTTAATGGGATAAAACAGGCACTGTTCCAACATAGCTGGATCTTGGTGAGAAAGAGGGTGTTCCTTCCAAGTTATGGTCTAGACTCGGAGTACTCTGACTGTAAAATACTTGAGCCTTCAGAAGTTTAGGGGCTTGGCCAAATAATGCTTGGTCTCTTCCAGCTGCTGCAGGCTCTATTGCTACAGCAGAAAGAAGCAGCATCACAGACAGGCCTCTTTTCCATAGAAATTCAGTTTACTCTCATGAGAGACATTGCAAAGCTGAGAGAAGCAAAAAGGGGGGACAGATGTGCCTCAGGCTCACTCTCCCCTTTTACTGCTGTAGTTTCTCAGAAAGTGTGCAATGGAGTTGGTGAACAATTGGGGTAGAAAGAAGCACATATTGGAAAGTAGGTTATCAGTAGTGGAGTGTTGATCTTAATGACAAAATGTTTTGCTTTTGCTCTAATCAAGAGTTTAAAGTCACAGCAAAGCTCACACCATCATGGGATGTCCTTGTCTTACACCTTAAGGAATGGCTAATGATTTTGGTTTGCATGTGGGCAGTGCAGGTTCAATCTGTCCCTATCCTCAGCATGCAACAGAGGGCTTTTTCTTTGCACATATAACATGGAGGCAAAATGCTTTGAAAAATGGTGTACCACTTGCTTGAAATACAGAGGGTAACCTCAGCATACACATGAATATCTGTTAGGGCATGTTGATTGAAGGGATAGGCATCATTGGCAATATGTCTTTGAAGCTTTTAAAAGAAAATTAAACAAACGCCATAAAAAAAAATTAAAAAAAATAGAAGGCAAGTTTTCCCCTAAGGGAAAAGGGACTGGATGTCCTAGACTTTTTTTGCTATCTCCTGTCAGATATATCAACTGAGGACTTGGCCCTTCATTTCTACTAATGGTATATAACTCATTGCATGAAGAATTAACTAGGTGGCAGTAATCACTCAACGATCTCAGATGTACATCATAAACCTTACAAGTTTTCTTGTCAGATTAAAACTGGGGGAGGAGAAGGAAGGACAACTTTCAGCTCCTAAAAGAATATTTTGTCTTAACTACACTTTGCAGCAGCTTATATAGCAGATTTATGGGTAGCACAAAGAAAGCATTCATGAATCCTGATTCATCACTGATGCTGCATATGCACAGAGCCTTTAACTCTATGTGCTATGTAGAGCTCCTGAATTTAGAGAACTTTATATTTAGTTCCCAAACTGTTAACAGAAAATACTGCACAGAACATTATCCACTGTTGTTTCATCTTCACTGGTACATCAGTCTTCAGTCATTCTGTACATTAAGCAGTTGCCACACAGGAATGTATAAGGAAACAAAAATATGAGGAAGCAAGGGGAGTTCTGACGGAACTGAGAAAGGATAATTAAAAAAAGAATACAAAGATAAGGTATAAACCTTCTGTATGTTGAAACAAGCATGTGTCTCCTAAAAAGCATTTGTTATAAAATCACTATAGACATGAAAATTTTTCACCAATCTATGTCAGCAGCAGCAACTGCCAGTACATGGATAAAAATAAAATGTAAGCTATAAGCGCTTACTCAGTATGCAGCCTCCAGGAAAGCAGCTCAAGTAGAAGTATAACTCTCTGAAGCTCTCACTTAAAAATCTTTTGGGGGGAGGTAGTAGGTGTCTGACTCTAAAACCACTAAGGTTTGTTTGTCCTCAGTCCTGAGTTTCCTCTGAATGTTAAGAGATTGGCTGCAGTTACAAGCATATTTGAGAAGATCACTGCTTTGAGTTGTATGACTTTTTGTGGGTCTTCTAAATTTTGAACTAATGTGGTTCAGTCAATCACTGTCTATTCTGGAACTGGAACTAGGAGTTTTCAGATGGCATGTGTGAGTTCATGCTACAAAGCTCTTAATAGTTCTCTGCTGATGCTTAAGAATGCATAACTTGGCAGGTATGAAAAAAAAGAAAATTGAAATATAGTTCACCAGACATAAAGATGGGCAAACATCCACATTCCTCTGAAGGAATGTGAAAAAACCTACATTGATACGAGGGCAATGCCTCATATTCATGACCACACACCGTATGAATGGAAGGGAACACACAATGCAGTTGTCAGTTGGTCATTAATCATTAAAATTCTCTTAGCAAGTTATGATCATATTTTGGTATTGATTATACTCTCTTTTCAACATGAACCCATGACATTCATTATTGTTTTCAGAAATAAGTGTATTTTTGCCCCAAGTTCTATGATACAGTTTATGATTGGTTGTATCTGTTCTAAAGAGTAGGAAGTTGTGCCCAGTCTTTCTGGTAGTGGATTTCACCAAGTTATCTGTGGAATGAACCTCCTCCGAGTTTTGGCTTAACAACAGAGAAAAAAAAGTTATAGAAAATACATTGACTCTTTGAGCCAGGAAAAAAAAAATCATTGGCATGCATTTATATGGAAGAGATATTATAAGAGCCAGCAGTAGAAACAAAATACTCACACAATTTGCAGTATGTGTTTTTGAGTGATACTATTAAAGAATCAACTGTGTTATCTAACTAATTACATATTAAAATTATTATTCTTGACTAAGAATCCTCTCTGAAATTCACAATAAAACTCTGGAGTGAAAAGAAAAAGAATCAAAAGTAAAGGAATTCATGGAAGTTCTAAAAACTGAAGGGAAAGGAAATTATATTGTTTATGTAGAAGATGCTTAAAATAGTGGGTGGGTGGGTAGAAATACTTCTGTGCAAGAACTGGAATGTAACAGGGACACCCACATCATTGTAATGCAGTTTTCCCCCTCTCACATTATTCTTAATTGAGGCTTTTTTTTTTCCTTTTTTGTCATAACAAAATTACCAGAAACTCTTTATTCAAAGGTGGGTTGTTTTTTTTTTTTTTTTTCCTTTTTTGTCATAACAAAATTACCAGAAACTCTTTATTCAAAGGTGGGTTGTTTTTTTTTTTTTTTTCCTTTTTTGTCATAACAAAATTACCAGAAACTCTTTATTCAAAGGTGGGTTGTTTTTTTTTTTTTTTTCTCTCCTTATTTTCCCACTGATTATAGATGGAACACTGGTTGTGCTTCAACAATTTTACATGGTAATTGAAAGAAGGATCTCTAAATTATTACCAAGAAATAAAATAAAAAAAGAAAAATCTTACAAAAGAAATAGAAATATTATATGCCAAAGACTGTTTGATTTATTTACCTAAAGCAGCAAATTATGACAGAATTTGTAAGGATCAGTACAGCACCATAATGGTGCAAAAGTGACAATAAAGAAGTGAATCTCAGCTGGTGTTAAAGGGAAGGCCAGGTAGAATGTGGAGGAAAAGCAAGCTGTACCTTGTTCCATTTGACATTGCTTTCCACTTTATGTACACTGATTTATTTACTCCAGAGCATATCTCTAAAGTATCAAGTGAATCTAGTTTTACCCCAGTAGACATCAGTGTAGTTTACTGCATACAGTGTAAAGCAATGAAGATGTTTGCTACAGTCCTCTATCACATCCCAAATCCTTATTCGTTTGCTGCAGTGTGTGACATCTTAGGCACTGATTTTACCACAGTGGAGATAAAACATATATTTGAAAGAACATATATAAACTTATATTTATGTATGCAAACATTTGCTGGAGGACTAGTGACTTTGGGTTTTTTTAGGTATGAGAAGATCCTGAAATTTGAAAAGGTTTTTTTCTCCTTTTTATTTTTTTTTCTTTGGCTATTCTGGTTTTCTCTTTAGAGCATTAGATCCAACATTTAGATTTTGAGTTCTACTTTTTTAAAAATGTTGCATTTCAAGAAACATACTTACCCATCTGATTAGTTTACTGTCACCACACAAACCTTTCATGTGTTTAATGTGAAACATTTTCCAAAATACATTTCTGAACAAAAGCCTACATATTATCTCTGACCTTGGAATAAAATAAAATGCCCTATATATTATTATTTTTGTCCTAATTTTGCTATGAATTCTATATATGTCCTTTAGCATATATTTTCATCTTCCCTTTTTCTTGAATTATCTCTGTAACAATTTTCCCTCTCTCATTTGCTATTGACAAAGATAATAGAAAACAGCTCAATATTTTCTTGTAGGATTTCTTCTTGATCAGTACATCTAATATTTTTCATTTATAAAATAGAGATAATAACATTCCTTTACCTATGGGAAGCTATACCGTTTAATTATGTGTGAAATGTTTTGAAATCCACATTGTCCATGCTGCAGAATTGTTAAGAATTTGAATTTTGTTAAAATGTTAGAGGGCTTTATAAATTACTATCTAACAAATACTGAAGATCTCTCTTATATTGCTAAAATCTGGAGTTTTTATTTTTAAATACTTCCAAACTAATCAGTTCTTGTTTATATAGGTGCAGGTATATAATATGTACGATATTACATATAATTTTAAGGTAAGCTTGATACCATTCGAGAAATCCAATAATTTAGTTTGCTAGAAACACACTGGAACTATTAATTAGGCCCTTACCAGAGAGGTAATCCAGGTAGCCTAAATTATCAGCCTAATAACTAAAAGAATAGAAAGCCAGAAATATACAAAGGCACCTTGTGATTTCCTTCCTCTCTTTTTTTTTTTTTTTTTCCAGT